>ML780832.1:127826-146942 GCA_009831015.1 Picea engelmannii
ATTTGGGAAAATTCGACCTCCAAATGCTACAAAAATAAAAACAAATCGCGTCGCCGTCCACAGAAAAAACCCTAAAAAATTGCAGATTTTAAAACCTCAATATCTTGACCTTTCGAACTCCATTTCGGACGATTTTTTTTTTTTTAACTTGGGTGTTTTTCTGAGAGGAACTCAGATATACAACCCTTTTCTGCAAATTTTGCACTGAAATATACTGAAAATGTCTGGAATGTCGCGACCCTCTTTTTTCTTCTCCGAAAAAATAAATCTGCAAAAATAAAAAATAGTTGCCCACAACTCCGGCCAAAGAAAGTGCTTTGATACCACTTGTTAAGAACCAAATACCTGAATACAAAATATCACAATAGATCCAAAGATATCTAAATACAATCACCACACAATATCTATGAAACCATATAGAAAACCACACTTTATTATTACCAAACCCTTAAGGTAGGGTAACACCATACAATGGATCCTATTATGGAAGGGATCCTCTCTTGTTCACTTGCCTCTTCGAGGGGGCTTCCTCCTAATGAGCTACCGCTCCAAATACAATATTTCTCTTCATATCTCATTACATTGCTTGAACCCCTTTATATAGTGCTACCATCACCTAAGAACATTCTAGAGGAGGAATCTTCTAGAAGTAGAACCTTCTAAGAAGNNCTCTTACATTTATTATATCTAACTACCATAGTGGGCCTTATTTAATAATATAGTGGACCTAGTCCACCTTACATTGAATGACCTCCACTATTATCACTATGGGCCCTCTGGGCCCCCCCACTACCTCTCTAGCTACCTTACAATCTTTCTGTACTTTCTTATGAAATTTCTTAACCCAATATTCCACAACATGTCCATAATTACCACAGTGCACACATATGAAAGGGATGTTTAAGTAATCCAAGATTTGAGTATAAGCCTAGTCACCCACCACACGTTATATGGATTCAAACAAACCCCGTCAAATATCAATCTCAACTAGAATACAAGCCACCAAGCATGAAGACCTAGATTTATAAATATCATCTACAATGATCAATTTCCCAGAGCATCCCCTATCACCTTAAATCTAGAACCGAACCAGAATTCAATAGGTAAATTGGGCAATTTGACCAATACTACGGTACTAGCCTCAAATTATTCCTGAGCATCATACAATGGGTGCCATGGTTTAATGGATAGTATTGTCTTATACATAAACCAACAACCCTTAATGATTCATAGGGTGTCATCCTTTCTCCATAAAATATATCCTAGCCAACCATGAGCCAATAGATGGACTATAGGGACATAGCCAATAAGTGGTGCCCATTCTTGTTGGGTCCAAGAATTTATTGAAGACATAGAGACCCATTTACTGCAAAACTTACCAACCACTATTCGATCATTCAAATATATTATCTGTCTTACCCCAATATTCTCACCGACCATCAAGGAGACTCCTCCTCCTCTCGACATGATTGCCCTTCATTTATTCATGCTAGTGGTGATATTTTGGACCTTGGGCCAACAACTTTGCAACTCTGCAAGTTCTATTTTTTCCCCCACAAACCCTATACTTGCAACAATGTATGTATCTCTTCTGGCGACCAAGTTAGAATCACTAATACCAAGGGAAGGAGTAATGGCCCTTTATGGAAAGAACCTGGCAATAAAATCATTCACATGGGATCCACCCTCCAATGTCAACATGGAAGGAAAAAAGGGCTTGTCATGACATATATGATCCTCTTTGAAACCAATGGGACCAAAATCTAGTAAATTGTTGTTAGATAGTACATCAACTCCATGCTTGATCCACTTCCCTAAGGTATTATTCCATGAAGGATTATCTGAACCCCCCTCCATGACGACATAGGACTTAGTCTCTAAGTCTCCCAACAAGGAAGGTGAGAAGAAAATTTGGTCCTTAGAGAGAGAGTCATCTAAGTAGTCCATGAGTTGAATTTAATCCTACATTGTTCTTCGGTGCCTTTATCATTTCTCATAGGTGTCAATATATATTAATCTTTTCATAACCCTAACTCCTCACAACCTATTTTTTCTCTAGCGCATGAGATTCTCGCTCATCAAATTCTCAGCCAATAGCTCCTCCACAAGAAAATTTACCTCTGCCTTTAGTAATATTTTTGAATATGGTATTCCACTATGAATGCTCTTTTTCTTTATGCATCTTCTTTGGTTTCAATAAAACTCTTTTGGCTCATGTTCTCAATGAATTTCATATGCACTATTTTCCACCACTAATTATGTTTCTTGAGTCACATGAATTCTACCTTCTTGTTTTCTTTCTTCATTCACATTCTTTTCTGGTATTCATTTTCTTTATTTCCATGTGCACCACACTTGAGGAATGTTCCCATGAATCTTTCTCTACCACTACCATATGCATGTCCTATGTTAAAATCATATCCGCTTATGAAATTATACTTTTTAGAACTTGCATGATCCTCTTCTTCTTTTCTTCCACTAGATTATCCTCTTTCTACAAAATAATTTCATCTTCCTCTTTTTCCTTAATATTGCTCAAGGACAATTGGCAATATTACGACACTAATCAAACATTCATTGAACTTATTTCATCTTGTATGTTAAATCTCAAACCATTAACATTTGCAATGGATTTAACACTCTCTACTTTTTCATAATTGAATTGACAACCTACATAACTCTTTAACATTCTTCTACCTCTAAGATTATAATGTAACTTTCTCAACAAATTGAAAGGAAAATTAGAGGGGAAAATTTTAGCTTTTAATTTCCCTAGCAATTGATCCCAGCTTTGAATTTTCACCTACTTGTTTCATTGTCTCTACAATTGTAGACATCCCACCATAATAAGGAAAGACCTTGTAATTCCATGTAGAGAAATATGACTCTTTTAGGATCTTTAATTTGTTCAAATTCAAATCATACAAAAAAATAAAATAAAAAATTATCTAATTTAATCGATTAGCTCCTTTGGATTTAGTTTTCTAGCATACACAACTATGTGCATTTTGGTATTTATTCCATATTTTTAATTTCTTGAATTACTCTTTCCTTTAGTGAAAGTGTGAGCCTAGGGTGTAGTTGTGAAATCTCTTGTTCCCTCTCTTCATTACTATCATCATTTAGTTTTGTAGCCACTCCTCTTCATTTTACAATCTCCATGGACTCCGCACTTGTTATCCCTATACGTAGAAACTCTATGATGTCACCTCCAACTTTTTCTCTTCATGGTCTTACATGTCCTCTTTCGAGAGGAATTCCTTTACATCATCTCTCTACCTTTCTTTGTCACAAAATTTCTCTTCTATGTGAATTTTCTTTACCATCTCCCATATCTAGAATCTTCTTGTAGAATTATTTTCAACATCTAGTTAACTTAACCCCAAAACTTCGGAGAATTCCCTTTAAATACAGTGCAAAACCCAAGAACACAAGAGAAAAGATAGATAAACCCTAAAAAATAGTTATTTTTACTTGCCTCTTCAAGGGACAACCTCCAAGAGCAATGCTCCAAATACAATAACAATTCTTGACAAAACATTACATAACCTTCTACTCAATATATAACTATCCATAGATAATCTTAACTACCTATGGACCCCTTGTAATGAGGGTCAACCAACTAATTTGAGCCTTAATAATAAAAATGATTATTTTTACAATGAGTGACTATTAACTAACTATTTAATGGGCTTTATTCAAGGAACGTGGCTTATACATTAATAAACTATCTAAGTAAGGGGGTTAGGGTAGGACCCTAACACAACAACCAATAAACAAGGACCACACAACCACAAGTTGATCAACGAAACAACAAAAATAAAGGTATGATACCACTTGATGCAACTAGGGATTACAAGGATCAAGTCCGCAAATTAAGAAGAAATTAAAGAACAATATATAGAAAATTTCTTTATACACAAGTTTAGAAAGATTACAACAAATTTGTGACCAATCAGCCTTCTTATAATCTATAGCATGAATATCCACAAACAATAAGGAATAAATTATCACACATAATATGAGAGAAAGTGGTTTCATTCTCCTCCCTTTGTTTTGAATTCCACTCTTATAACCAACACTTCTCATGTAAAAACAAATTTGACACAATACAAATATAAACATCTTAACAATAATCAAAATTGCATATTTGCCTAAGTTGTGAGTTTTGAGTTGTATGGAATTGAGTGAAACTACAACCAACCTAAATTCATCTTAAAACAATTAAAAATTTTATACTTCAAAAAATTTGATCCACTTAATACTTAATAAATTTAAGATTAAAATAAACTATAAATTTATATTGATCACATAATATATTTAATTTATTTTTTTAAAGTTTTAATAAAAAATACCAATTTTTTTTTCATAATATATATCATCAACCTGATATAATTAACATCAACTATGTAGCATCTTCGAAAGTCTCTCCAAACAAGGAAAAATTTCCACACAAGCTTCAAATTGGAAAAACCATAAGCATATGGAAACATACCATAACAATCATTAATAATTGGTTAATTGATACATATATACTAACTTAGAAAAAGACAGTGTATAATGCATAATCAGCAAATCTTTTCCAAACATGAATTGTAGTGAAATCAATCTCCAATAAGTAAAATAGAAGCCAATCAATCTCCAAACATTTGAGTGGATGAATTGACACAGAAAAGTAAAATAGAAGCCATATCTGATACATGATATCAGAGCCAGGTTTCGATCCTGGGACCTGTGGGTTATGGGCCCACCACGCTTCCGCTGCGCCACTCTGATGGCAGATGATAAGCAATTTATCTGCGCACTTACAATTCAGTAATAACAGCTATGAAAAAGTATCCACGTATTTATTTGAGTTAGTTATACCTGGAAAGATATAAGATATCTCCGTTGTCGTCTAGTCCGGTTAGGATACCTGGTTTTCACCCAGGCGACCCGGGTTCAAATCCCGGCAACGGAATAAAGTCATTCTATTTCAAATTTGGATGGATGGGAATCATCTCTTTTTTTTTTGGGAAGAATAACCGTATGGTATGGTGAATTTGTTTATTTGCATTTACTTTTCGATTTACTGTTTAATATAAATCGAACATTTATGTTTAATATAACTGTGAACATTTATTTATGTCTTTAATTCATTCTTATTCCATACAACAAACCTTGGAAATAAGGTTGAGCATATGTGCACCTTTTAAACCATCCATGACATATAATTAGTGTATTTGTAAGTTTTGACATATAATTAATGTATTTGTAAGTTTTTCATATTTCATTGTAATTTGTTACTTCGAAACTTTGTAATGTTTTTGATGTTGCATCCAACGTTGAATCACAAGAAACGTTGAATCACAAGAACTAAAAGAAGGGGCAGTTTAAGAAGAGATAAATAAGATAGAAAACAATTTAGATGTAGATAAGGAAATTTTCTACACAACGATGTAGAAGGAGTGAACCTCAATGGCCTTCATCACAAAGAGCAAAAGGATATGTGAAGAAAGAGGTGGAGTTAAAAGTTATCAATGAAAATAAGTTTATATTTGTTATTAGTGCAAATTTAGTTAATGAGTTAGAGGTCAATGTAGCACTTCCTAATCTCTACAGTGTAGTGTTTGGTAGTCCCTACATGTATATGAGTGATGCCATCATCATGAGAAGGATCAAACAAAACCTCTTGATCAATGATAGTTAATACTTTTATCATCAATGCACATAAGGCAAAGTCTAAAGTATTTCAAATGAGAAAGCACCAAGCTAAGAGATTGATTAGCTCAAGCAAGAAGTATGTACTTTTTTTCCTGGAGACAAAGGTAGAAAAACATTGACTCAATGGGTGTAAAGGCATTCTTGGAAGGGGGTACAAAAGAACAAAAACGTTAGGTGGAAGAGCTTTTGTAGGCATAGAGAAAAGTGTTATGGAAACTAGAAAGATACCACCTAAGAGGGAAGTAAAGAACAAAATACATGTTGAAGTGTGCCTCCTCCCCATAGTTTTCTTGCTCATCAATACAACCTATCTCTAATAAAACAGTTGTGGTCATCTGAACAATCGAATTTCGTGCTTATGTCGAATCCTCTCTATATGTTGATCGAGTTTGTGTGGGTGGATATTGCTTAGTAAGGTTGATAGTAGTACATAACATTCTCCAATAATAATCCATCCTAATTCAAAACAAGATTCTCCTTTACCAAACATAATAACATTGTACATGAATTCCATATGATTTCATATAAATAAAGTCAATTATCTTGTATATGTCTTCATTATTAATTTGTTACAAAGCAGTCATGCATTGGATCGATCCAATAGATATCTATCAAAAGTCATGCCTCATGCCTCACTCTTTTATTAAAATTGATGGGTACCTAACATATCCGAAAAAGGGAGGTAATGAATAAAAAAAATTAACATTTCTCGCTTAGCATAGGCATGTGAATTTAGCATTTCTCGTTGAGTATGGGCATGGAAGTTTTTGACCAAAGGTTGGTTGTGTTATGTAGATAGGTCCCCGGATCTCGAGGAACTGTCACTTATAAGGAAACTTGCTTATGATCTGAGAGAAATCCTGGAATGATCCACGATCTAGTGGAAACATCATCACTCAAAATTGATCTTTACACCGATAATCTCTTCAATTTTTTTACCATAAAATCATTCCAATTCTTTTATTGTTGCTTGAGAAATATTTCCATTTTTTTGTTTGGGATCTTATAGGTTCCAATTTAAGATTGTTTGATAAATATCTCCCTACATCTTCCCTAATATATGATGCTTCTCTCTTTTTTTTATGTATGGGAAGACATCTCATACTCATATATAGTTTTCAAGGTGGAGTTGTTTTAAAGATAGAGTTTCTTTGTGAGGGATTGTTTGTGTCTCTTCTTCTCCCCTACTTATGAGGGTAGTAACTATTATTTCCTACCCAAGCAAGGAATATAGTAATCAATTTCCCCAATTATGAGGGTAGTAACTATTATTCCCTACCCAAACAAGGAATGTAGTAATCCATTTTGGTTGAAAACTATGCTTACTATTAATGAACCAAGTTACTTTCCATTTAACCTATAGTTTTTGGTGATATAATCCTCCAAAACCATTTTCTTGTGTGACTTCAGTTTGTTTTTGGTTTGCCAGAGTTAGTTAACTCAATGATAGAGTGAAAAACTTCCAGTGTAAATCCATTAAATGCGAGTGCCATGTTTTGTGATAGCCCCTGCAAAGTCTCCACATCTTCCCTCCTCCTGGGCTCCTTCAATGCTTGGTAGCCAAAGTTGTTAAACTTAGAGGTAGAGAAGCAAACTGACAATCAAACAATTATGTGGGAAAAGTGGTGGGTTCATACATACATGTCTCACTATTAAATGACTTGTGAATGAACCCTAGTGAATTTGGGTTACATATATGAGTGTTAAAAGTGAAAGGCGAGTCTTTATGCAAGAGAGTGAATGGATCAATCTCAACCAAGGAAATTCCTCCCAACCATAGACATTGCTATTCTTTTACTCTCAACAATAGTTCATCCTCGAGCCAGGGATATGAATCCACAAGGATGGATCCTAGGACAAATCTAAAACACACAACAATTGGTTAACTAGCTCTCAGCTTTCCTAACCACAAAACAAATCCAAATTTCCATCTCTCTTTCCCCCTCAGCCAACAAAACCCAAAGAAATGAACACCTTTATTTTCCATGCAATCCCTCAAGCCATTCCATTTCTCTCCAGGGATCCAGGGCTACTGGTAAGGAAATCTCCCTGTTGGAAACTCTAAGGATTCTTAGTTGTGGACCGTTCTTTCAGAACTACCATCAATCTCATGCACACAAGCATCCATTCCCTCCTGGAATGATCAGTAATTTATTAC
The DNA here is from genome assembly GCA_009831015.1 of Picea engelmannii. Taxonomy (NCBI): domain Eukaryota; kingdom Viridiplantae; phylum Streptophyta; class Pinopsida; order Pinales; family Pinaceae; genus Picea; species Picea engelmannii. The sequence continues at coordinate 135,688 of ML780832.1, forward strand.
AGCCATCTAATAATGGCTCTCCTCTTCCAACCATTCGTTTCCATGCTCAGACCAAGAGCACACAAATTAGAAAGAATGAGGCACCAAAAATGAAAGAGTGAGATGTTGAAAAACTTATGCATGTAGGTAAATTTAAAAAAATTACAACATACAACCAAAATACCAATACATTTGCATATATGAGGATCATTGAAAGTGAGACAGTCATAGAGAGAACACAAGTATACCCTCGGAAAACCTCTTGGGGTAGAAAACCCCAAAAAAACTTCTCTTTAGATTCTTAACATTTCTCGTTGAGTATGGGCATGGAAGTTTTTGACCAAAGGTTGGTTGTGTTATGTAGATAGGTCCCTGGACCTCGAGGAACTGTCACTTATAAGGAAACTTGCTTATGATCTGAGAGAAATCCTGGAATGATCCACGATCTAGTGGAAACATCATCACTCAAAATTGATCTTTACACCGATAATCTCTTCAATTTTTTTACCATAAAATCATTCCAATTCTTTTATTGTTTCTTGAGAAATATTTCCATTTTTTTGTTTGGGATCTTATAGGTTCCAATTTAAGATTGTTTGATAACTATCTCCCTACATCTTCCCTAATATATGATGCTTCTCTCTTTTTTTTTTATGTATGGGAAGACATCTCATACTCATATATAGTTTTCAAGGTGGAGTTGTTTTAAAGATAGAGTTTCTTTGTGAGGGATTGTTTGTGTCTCTTCTTCTCCCCTACTTATGAGGGTAGTAACTATTATTTCCTACCCAAGCAAGGAATATAGTAATCAATTTCCCCTATTATGAGGGTAGTAACTATTATTCCCTACCCAAACAAGGAATGTAGTAATCCATTTTGGTTGAAAACTATGCTTACTATTAATGAACCAAGTTACTTTCCATTTAAGCTATAGTTTTTGGTGATATAATCCTCCAAAACCATTTTCTTGTGTGACTTCAGTTTGTTTTTGGTTTGCCAGAGTTAGTAAACTCAATGATAGAGTGAAAAACTTCCAGTGTAAATCCATTAAATGCGAGTGCCATGTTTTGTGATAGCCCCTGCAAAGTCTCCACATCTTCCCTCCTCCTTGGCTCCTTCAATGCTTGGTAGCCAAAGTTGTTAAACTCAGAGGTAGAGAAGCAAACTGACAATCAAACAATTATGTGGGAAAGTGGTGGGTTTATACATACATGTCTCACTATTAAATGACTTGTGAATGAACCCTAGTGAATTTGGGTTACATATATGAGTGTTAAAAGTGAAAGGCAAGTCTCTATGCAAGAGAGTGAATGGATCAATCTCGATTGGAAAAGAATGAGATTGTGACAAAGTTCCTATGAACTTCAAGGGTTTTATGATGACCGAACAACTTGATAATCCAAAAATGATGGCCAGAATCAATTTGAAGGACACAAGCTGAGTCTAAAGACAATAAATTCGGCGTCAAGGATAAATTGGGGGTTCCCAGAGGCACAATGGAGGTGTAGTTAAACCCTAACTGTTTATCATTGATCATCAGAATAGATCAATAACTGAGAATGAGTAACCAAATCGTCTAATAAATCCATGAAAAGACCAGTGATTAAGTGTTCTAGTGACTTTACATTCCATAATCCCAGTTGTACGAGTGTTTTTCGTTGACGGAGCTTCAACTGGACCAGACTTCAATTACGAGATGATGTGTGAAGGGGGATACCTGGTGGCCGGTTAAACTAGACCAGAGAAAATTGTTAAAGATCCAGGACCCGGTGATCCGGTGGCCTGGTGGAACAAAATCCCGGTGATCGATTAGAGTTATTCCCCTGGTGGTTTGGTTAAACGGTGATATAGGTTGCCCACTAGCTCCAGCGGTTGTTTGAAAGGATTTCAATCAAACCAAATATTAATTGTGGGTGCTGGTGTGCAAGTATTAAACTGATGGTTTTGGTGGATCGTTTAAACCATTGGTCAGTTAACTGTAATGTTCCAAAAGAGAATTAAAGTCAGTTTAAATTTGACCCGTGTTCATAATCCTTGATATATGGTAAAGACTTGGTTGTATGGGCTTGTAATGCTCAAGTGTTTGATATTAAATGAAATTGACCATCCATTGAGGAGTTTGTGCATGTATAAGGGGGCGGTGCCTCCATCAATTGGTATCAGAGCGTGACACTCCTAAATTTGGTTAATTTATTAGATACGGTTATTTTTACATGTTTGAAGAAGGAAAATCACGGATTTACAAACATAGAAGAAACAAGGATTCAAAACAGAAAATAGAGCAGATCGAAACCTATAATGAAGAAAGGAATTATATGAACATAGAAGCAACTTCTGAAGATGAATATTTGATGAGATATGATAAGTAAACATGGAATTTATGTTTTACAATTAATTATGGATAGAGTATTTTTGGCAAGCAATAGCAGGAGAAAGAAGATTTGTGGAAGAACCCCTTACAGAAGAGGAAGTTGGAATAGAGAAGGAAAAAAGAACAACTTCCAGCTACATTTGGGTAGAAGTTGTTGAGGAAACCCCATAGTTGTGATTGTTGGTAGATTTTTCTAGAAGAAGAAATGCAGGGGAAGCTCTTAGGAGATTGTCAGTAGAAGTGAAAAATCCTAGAGAAGCAAAGAAATCTCAAAAGGTTCCATAGGACAGAACCAAAGATACCAAAAGTCCATGTTCAAGAGAGAAACTTGGTGAGGAATTTTGTAGCAAGGTGCAAGAGACATGTTACTGCAGAGGCTATTTGCAACTCACAATTGAGCATTGTGAAGCTCAGAAAGAAGAGATGACTAAAGACAGTCAAAGGAAGGGTTTATGAGGAAGCCACAGAAAGATGGAAGAAGATGCCAATGATTTAGGCATTAAAACAAAGATAGTTGAGATGAAGGAACAACTCAATGTGATGATGAAGTTGCTACAAAAACATATGAAAAAGGAGCAGAGATGTGAATGGAAGTTGAGGAAGAGGGTCAAATGGCCTATAGTGCAATTGATCGCAAGTAAAATGAGACATAAGCTAAGGTACATATTGAGTGATCGGATAAAGACAGAGAAGTTGAGTACAAGAATTCTTTTGAAGTAGGAAAAGTAGTTCACTTTTTTAAACCAGAACAGGGAGAAATGCTTCAAGAAGAGGATGAGGTTCAGAATGAATATCTCATGAGATGCTTGGAGAATTTAGTCCAAAAAAAGAAGATGATGCTAGAAGCATCAATAGAGACTCAAGAGTCTCATGTTCTTAAAACTAATGAATTTTATGCATATGCAAGTTGTACAGGTCATGAAGATGGACAATCATTAAAAACTATCATAAAGATAGAGGACAATGAACAATTGTCTCAAAGAGATAGAGGTAAGAGGAATTCAACAGAGGAAATGAAAGGCAACAACCTTATGACAGAGAAAAATATTGCAGGAGGAGGGCAACACTCAGATATAGTGCCCATAGATTTCAATGAAGAATTGGAATTCCTAGAAGATAGGATAGAAAATCCTAAGGTTGAAGAAGGACATACAAGGAAATAAATTACATATATTCAGTTAATGGAATTACCATTAGGAGATCCAATTTTGTTAAATAAATGTGAATGTATGCTGACAAGTAATGAACAAGGGGTTTTCTTTGAAGACAACAACATGGTTCTAAGAAATAAGTATCTACAAGAGAACATGGTGGATGAAGACCACACCAAAATTGTAGACCCAGTTGTTGAACAAGATAAGATCAAGGGAGCATCAAGTCAGCATAATAATTTTGTGAACAAGGAGCAAGACATCCATTTGAAGAAAATTAAGCAGCATGTGGATTCCTATGATGGGATTTTGAGGCAGCCATATGCCTTACTGAAGTATGAGGAAAATCTTGAAGAGAATGCACAACAAAGAAGTGCAGAACACAAATGTGTTTTAAAGGACAATCAAGAGAACAAATACATTGTTGAAATGAGAAAAAGTTCAAGGAATGTAAATGAGGACAAAGCTGAAGGATATGCATATGAAGGATTAAAAGTAATTATAGTTGGAAGGAACCCATTCAAATGGGTGAACTCAAGTAATATTGGAGATGAAATTTTATTTCATATACAACGAGAGGATGCAGAGCAGGAAATTTTCTTGAGGGACAATGAGGAGATTGAAGGTACAATGTGTAACCAGGGAGTTACAAGAAGTGAACTAGAATTTCAAGGAATCGTAATTGTTTTAACATACCCAACCACCTTCAGGATGGGCACGTACCAATCTGTAACGTACCCAACCACCCACAAGCTGGCCATGCTACTCCAAAAGCCCACTTCTGAACTGATTTTGAATTCTAATAAAATTTAATCTAAAAATCAAGCATGAAAGACTCACATTCATTAATCAATATCCATGCTATAGCATAAAAGAAATAAACAATGTTCCATGGACATAAAATAACCAGCAAACATGCACATTATAAATACATATCTCGGAGATAATTAAATACACAGTGGAATATACATTATACAGAAAACACAGAGATCACTTTTCTTTTCAAGAAAACATTCACCAACTGGATGTAGACCAAGGACATTCCTCCCAACCATAGACATTGCTATTCTTTTACTCTCAACAACAGTCCATCCCCGAGACAGGGATATGAATCCACAAGGATGGATCCCAGGACAAATCTAAAACACACAACAATTGGTTAACTAGCTCTCAGCTTTCCTAACCACAAAACAAATCCAAATTTCCATCTCTCTTTCCCCCTCAACCAACAAAACCCAAAGAAATGAACACCTTTATTTTCCATGCAATCCCTCAAGCCATTCCATTTCTCTCCATGGATCCAGGGCTACTGGTCAGGAAATCTCCCTGTTGGAAACTCTAAGGATTCTCAGTTGTGGACCGTTCTTTCAGAACTACCATCAATCTCATGCACACAAGCATCCATTCCCTCCTGGAATGATCAATAATTTATTACAACCAGCTAGCAATGGCTCTCCTCTTCCAACCATTCATTTCCATGCTCAGACCAAGAGCACACGAATTAGAAAGAATGAGGCACCAAAAATGAAAGAGTGAGATGTTGAAAAACTTATGCATGTAGGTAAATTTAAAAAATTTACAACATACAACCAACATACCGATACATTTGCATATATGAGGGTCATTGAAAGTGAGACAATCACAGAGAGAACACAAGTATACCCTGGGAAAACCTCTTGGGGTAGAAAACCCAGAAAAAACTTCTCTTTAGATTCTTCAACAAAGTACAATACCAGTACAAGACTTTAGAGTAACTAGCTAAGACTTAGAGGGATGAAACAATACCTTTGTTTCAGCACTTACAAACTTCACAAATAGTTGAACTAACACTTACAATAACAACTTGACAAAATCACCAAAAGATAATTGACTTTCCTTCTTGTTGTAGCATACTTATGGAAGCTTTAACACAATTATTTGTAGGAGTCTTATATCAGCAAGGAACAACATAAGACTTCAAGAAGAATAGAGTGCTTATATCAACAATATACTTCAACAACTAGCTACCATATACCAGTATAAGGCTCCAACAACTAGTAGCCATATACCAACAACAGATTCTAGTAGATATCAATCATATACCAACAAAATACTTCAACAAATAGATTCCTTGCCTCAACATAAGACTCAAACAAAAACAAGGTATGCAAATGTTAAGTGAATGCCCCTTTTTATAGGTTGGTTTGGCTGCCCTAAGGAACCCCCTATGAATGTATGACATTTGTATAAAAAAATTCATACCGGCCCTCCTTTGGTTACCAAGAGTCACCTCCTAAAGTTCCCAACAACCACCTCTTAAAGCTCCCAAGAGCCACCTCCTAATGATCCCAAATGTCACTTCCTTTGTCTCTTCTAGAGATTGCCCTAAATTGTTGTCTTAGGATTGTATGACAAATGTATAACAATTGTCATACCACCACCCTAAGCATCCCCCACTAAGAAGGCCCCCCTAATTTGGCCACTCCAACCACCCTAAGCAACCCTCTTAAGCAACCTCCCTAAGATGGCCATTACAACTACCCTAAGCAACCCTCTTAGAAGTGCTATGAGGTTGACACATGGCATATGGTTTTCTTTGCATAAGGTTGACGCTTGTCATGTGTTTGAAGCTTGACATAAAGTTAACACTATATCAAAACTTTATTTACATGGTTAGTTACAATAGGGAAAATAGCTTCCAAAGATATATAATTCAACACTCCCTCTTAGCAAGGAAGGTATTTTCCTAGTACCAACGATTACATCCATTTGTATTTACTTGGCTATTTACTTATTGATCCATGTAGAATCTGTTCATCAAGAGAAGTTTTGTATCCATAGCTAGCATTGGGATCAGTAGCATCTCTAGTGAGCACATTGATGTCATGACAGGATTTTTATTCACTCAATTCACCAAGAACTATTTGTGAAATTCACCAAGAACTTCCTACTAGACATATGCTAGAGGAAGCTATATAGTTCACCAAGAACTGTCAATTCACCAAGAAATGTCTTACTCAGTGCCAGTCCTTTTTCATACTGGATGAGTAATCTTAGAGCGAGTCCTTTTTCATACTGGATAAGAATAAAATAGAATATCCCACTTCCTACCTATAAATGACTTGCCCCACTATTGTCACCAGAATCCCATATGTAGCTCCTTACTCCCTGTTACGAGGGACCAGTTCAAGTTTGTCTTTGAAGTACTCAAACTTCACCTTTGACAGAGGTTTGGTTAGAACATCTGCAACCTACTCATTGGTAGCCACATAATGAAGCTTCATTGCTCCCTTTTCTACCACATCATGGATAAAATGATACTTGATTCCAATATGCTTTGATTTTTCATGAAACACGGGGTTCACTAACAACTTTATGCAACTATCATTGTCACACCAAATGCAAGTCGCCTGCAGTCTGAGACCAAATAACCCAGACAACAGTTCTCGAAGACACACTGCTATTGTACATGCTGCCAAATACTCAACTTTATCCATACTTAGTGCCACACATGAATGCTTCATGCATCCGACGGAGCCTCCTACTCCTTATTGTAGTACCCAACTCCCTCTAGAACTAACCATTTGGCTCCCTCTCGAGCACTGGATATCAACTGGATCTTCAACCTGTTGACTTCATCACTTTTCCTCCATAACAAGTCTTGTCATCCTCTTCTTGTAGGTCTTACCTACAAGTCAAATTCAATCCAATAGTCAACAACATTCCATAATCATGAAATTAATCAAAGCATAAAACAATAACAATTTCTTAAGTACGATCACATAGTACTCATAGTCACACAACCACACTTAAGGTTTTATTATCTTTGGCCATAATTCTTCTTGGAACTCAAACACATACCAATACATGTGGCAACTATCAAGATGCCTCCCATATCTACCAGAACATACTATAAGGAGTGTGCTACTCCAAGCATGTTAGCAAATAGGTTTCATCCTAGACATGCTCCATCATGAAATGTTGTGCAACGCTATAGGATACATAATTATAACATCACATGCCAAACATGATCCTATTGCTTAAAAGAAAACTAAGTGACATCATTAATAAAACATATGACAATGAATCAATCATAGTAAGGGATATAGAGTCCTCCCTCTTAATCTTGGCTATCTGGTATGATCCCATACTAGAGATGTACTACTCCTAGAGACTTCTCGTCTCTGAGCATCACATCATGCACTATTACATCGAAAGGTTTTCATTTATGATTTAGTGTAAGGGCCAACTGGCTCCCTCTGAGCCTTGACTCCTTCTAAGTCTTTATGATCCTTTGAATCTGGTCTGGTGCCATAATTATTCATGATACACTTGGTGCTCATACCAAGTTTAATATGAAAAAATGAGTCAAAATTCAATTAGGTTAGACTTCTCGTTAGGTGACCTTACTGTCCACTTAACTAGGTCTTCTCTTCTGAATATTTTCACAGAAACTGTAGGATACTGTGAGGCATGCTACAAATAACACTATTGAGCTCTCATATCATGGACAATGGCTCAGTTTACAACTTGTAGCTAGTTGACCTCCTTTACCAGGGAAGTGACTGAACAATAGGAAACTTGTTGGGTTCCACAAACCAAGGAAAAATAACCCAACCTACAATGAGAAACCTGTTGGGTTCCCAAACTGGGAAAATAACCCAACTATACTTAAGAAAAATATATGGGCTCCCATTCTAGCGAAAATGGTCCATTTTACAATACATACATGACTTGATGAGCTCACATCTTCCTTAAATGTAAGACTAAAATAAATTTGACAATTTGTGCAAACCATGAGGATTCTCGTACTAGGGATAGTGATCCTCGTTGCAGAACTAGGTGCACATACATTTACAATTGTTGGGATCACAACTTCTAAAAGTACAAGATGTCACATATATAGCTCTTCTTGTTGTTGAGAGTATGAACAATAGAAAATATAAATGCACGACAAGATTTGCATCATACTTGGTGCCAACATAAGATTACCACACATGGTCTTGCAACTTATCACTTATTTGTTTTACATAAGATTCATGTTGAAGGTGTCATGTTCTTGTTGCTATCAACTTCAATTTCAAGAAATTTAGTGAAAAATGAATCTTTGACTGAGACTGGAACATTGCAAAATATGGTAGCATATACTATTGTAACAAAGCTTTAATCAAGACAAAGGCTTCTTCCTTTGACTAGGGTTTCTGATTCTTCTACTTAAATGATGGTAGTGATTCGATCCTGATCATATTTCACAGTTGTAGGTAGATACTCGATTTGTAGATTTGAAGTCTTCATATTCCATCATATGTAACGATGCTGACACAGATTTTATGCATTGTGGATTCTCACGAATTTCTGACGAAGTGGCCATACTTTATGTATCTACATGCTAACACTCCTAAGAACACACCAAGAGTGTTTATGTTGTCCAAGGTTATTTAAATAATCTTGTTGAGGTACAAAGGTCGTTTCTAATGGACATGTCTAGGTCTTCAAAAGCTTTTGCATTTCGAGATTGTCGATACACAATCTTAGACTTTTAATTTATGTTATTTGATTTTCTCCCTTAACTAGGACTTTTCTTTTAGAACATTTTTTCTAAATATCCTTCATAACTATATATGAACAAATTTTGGACAAACCCATAATTCTTGAATGGATTCCTCTTATGAAAGAGTCTCGTGACTTCAAAAGTCCATTCAAAATAGTCATTACTAACTCAACTTCTTCAACTAAGTCATCGATAGCTATAATTTGTTCATTAATCTGAGAAATTCGTGTAAAGAAGACATGAATAGATTCAGACTTTTGCATCTTTACATTTTTTAGTTGAGTACTCAAATCCATCTTCATGTTTATGTTCCTTCCTTCATATAGACGTGATAGAGCATCAAACATCTCTTTGGGATTCTTCAAGGATGATACATGAGGAATAAGATGGTCTTTTATATAATCTACAATTATTCTCTTTTCCCTTATGAGATTCTTACTGTACTTACCTTTAGCTTCTTCTTCCTAAGTTTATGCAACCTCTTCCATAACATAATATGATAAGTCATTTTCTTCCAGAACAAGGGATATCCTGTACTTCTATGCTCTGAAGTTATCAGGCCCCTCAAGTTTCTCATCAAGATTAGTGCTTGACATCTTCTTGTCCTTGTTTTTTACTTCCTTCAAAAACTGAAATATTGTAGTTCCTTCACAAATCTAATAACTCTCTATAGAAATGGCTTCTTTCAAGGAAGCTCTGATACCATGTTGAAAAATTGATTCATGTAGGTAAAAAAAATTGCAGCATACAACCAACATACCAATACATCTGCATATATGAGGATCACTGAAAGTGAGACAATCACAGAGAGAACACAAGTATACCCTAGGAAACCCTCTTGGGATAGAAAACCAAACAAAATATTCTCTTTATATTCTTCAACAAAGTACAATACCAATACAAGACTTTAGAGTAACTAGCTAGGACTTAGAGGGTTGAACAAATACCTCTATTTCAGCACTTACAAACTTCACAAATAGCTGAACTAGCACTTACAATAATATCTTGACAAACTCACCGAAAGATAACTAACTTTCCTTCTTGTTGTAGAAGACTTATGGCATCTTTAACATAGTTATTTGTAGCAGCCTTATATCAGCAAGGAATAACATAAGACTTCAACAGGAATAGACTGCTTATATCAGCAACATACTTCAACAACTAGATGCCATATACCAGTAGAACAATCCAACAAATAGCAACCATATACCAACAAAAGATTCCAGTAGATATCAGTTATATACCAACAAAATACTTCATCAAACAGATGCCTTGCCTCATCAGAAGACTCCGACAAAAGCAAGGTATGCACATGTTAAGTGGATGCCCCTTTTTATAGGTTGGTTTGGATGCCCTAATCATACCCCTATGAATGTATGAAATTTGTGTAACAACTGTCATACCTGCCCTCCTTTGGATGCCAAGAGTCACCTCCTAAAGTTCCCAAGAGCCACCTCCTAAAGCCCCCAAGAGCCACCTCCAAATTCTCCCAAAGGTCACTTCCTTTGTCTCTTCTAGAGGCTGCCCTAAACTGTTGTCTTAGGATTGTATGATAGTTGTATAAAAGTTGTCATACCACCACCCTAAGTAGCCCCCACTAAGCACCCCCCCTAAGATGGCCACTCCAACCGCCCTAAGCTGGACACTACAACCTCCCTAAGAAACCCTCTTAGAAGTGTTATGAGGTCGACACGTGGCATATGGTTGTCTTGGCATAAGGTCGACACTTGTCATGTGTTTTAATCTTGAGATAAAGTTAACATTATATCAAAACTTTATTTACATGGTTAGTTACAATAGGGAAAATAACTTCCAAAGATATATAATTCAACATGAGAAGGGTGTAACAGTGAATGAATAAGAACAAGTGAACCCAGAACAACGAGTGAGTGAGTGAAGAAGAAGAAGAAGAAGAAGAACCAACAAAACATCCCACAAGGGATGTTTATATAATTACATGAAAACAAGAACCACATGGCCTTCCTCCCAATAAGCTCATGTAACCCCTTTTCTCCATAAAATCAATTATGGGTAAATAAAATATAATAAAAATACTTAGCCCCTTAATCCCCCTCTCTCATTGTAACACCCTGTTTCCCCCAGTCTGTAAAAATAACTATACTGGCCAAGTATTGTGGCAAACTCAAAAATGTGAATGTGTGATGTAAATAGACCTTGTGAAAAAGGTCGATGAATGTGAATAATATTATGAATATATATTGCA
>ML780832.1:160268-189542 GCA_009831015.1 Picea engelmannii
TTTTACTTTTCTTAGAGCACAAAGCGTTCAAATCTCGCTTCTTTTCTTCATATCTAGCCTTCTCTTTCCAGATCAACTAAAATATTGCGCACTAGGGCACAGATCCACGCACAGAGCTTCCACAACTTCAGGACGAATCTTTGCACAAAGCTTCTTCTCCCTTAGTTTCCAGCAATTACAGTTTGATTCTCGGCAACGAAACCATTTGTTGGCACAGGGGCAGACTCAGGGTTCAACGCTACAACAATGCACCAACAAAACCCTAACTACTGACCCTTTCGGCAACACCTGCGAAGAAGATGAAGTCTCACCCGAGGTAGAGGTAGGGGTGGTTGCAAGACTCAGGTGTCTGTAACCTTAGCTGGGACATAGATCTGTGATTATATTTCTTATAGAGCACTTGGTATCGATCATTCATCAATATTCAACCCTTATTATACTTTGCAGATAACACAGAGCTTCATAGCATTCACTTAGATCTAAGGTAATTTAGCACTTAACAACAATAAAATAGATCAGATACAGTAAATCAACACTAAGCATCTTCATATATATCATATCTATTATCCATACACATCTAATGAAGCACAAAGCATAAGTAGATCTGTCTAAATATATCAAAGCACTTAGACAAAGCAGAGGTAAACACATCAAGTCAAAGCACAGAGCATAACAAACAGATTTACGTGGTTCACCCCCACCCTGGGGCTATGTCCACCAACTCTTCTTCTTTATTACCTTCAGTCAATCCGGTTACAGCACAGAGCTATCAAAATCCTAATCCGCATAGGACAAGAGATCTGCGTGCACCTCGCTAGATCCTCCTTCCTTGCGTAGATCTAGCACAGAGTCTCCTTACAATCTGTGCACTCAACACTTACAACACTTGCACTTAGCTCTGTAAGTCAATCACATAGATCAATTCTAGCACTAAGCCCTTGGCTAATATTCTCTTCTTCTTACATCGCCTAGATATCTATTTATACATTACAAAAGTGGGCCTAAGCACAGGTAAACCCACGAGCTGACATCCCTTTCCCATTAAATATTCCTAAAAACCCAAAAAGGACCCAAAAAGGGGCTCTAGCTTCCGCAATCTCTGCTTCTCTTTGCGCTTCGTCTTCGATAGGTTGTCAAAGTCCCAAAAATGGTCAAATATGACCAAGTGTTCCTCAAAACTTGGTCAATGGACAACACTGACGGTTCTTGTTTACTTGACTCTCGATCTAACGATCTAGAGCTTCCTTGATTCAATGGTTGTGATCACTCCCGAAATTCAAAAGTGGATGGTCACAATTCCACAATCCTTTACAAGGATATCTGTCTACACGACACTCTGACTTCTGTGTGAATACTGCAACGCTATCTCTCCCAAGATTTCCTTCGACCTTTCCAAAGGTATTAACACTGCGTGCTTTGAACCCGTGCAACCTAATACATTACCTCTCCTGAGCTTTAGGTTTATATTGGATTCCTTTGCACCTCACGCTACAACGATCATTAAAAAAAAGAAACCTTCAACCTTCCAAGTTGAAATCGTCTCTGCAACTCTACAGATCGAACCCATTAAACTTCTCATCCAAGCCTGAATTATTTCAACTCGAATTTTCCCATGAATTTGGGGATATTTCTCTCTAATATTTCCATTTTTCCCCAAATTCATATAGTTTGAAATATGTGACATCAAATTTCTCAAATTCAAACTTGTTTCGGCCCATACTAGTCTAGTGTTTCAACTAGAAGATCTGATACCATTTTATAACGTACCCAACCAGCCTCAGGCTGGGCACGTACAAATATGTAGCGTACCCAACCACCCATAGGTTGGCCACACTACTCCAAAAACTCGCTTCTGATCGGATTTTTGAATTCTAATAAAATTTAATCCAAAAATCAAGTATGAAATACTCACATGCATTAATCAAGATCCATGCTCCAACATAAAAGAAATAAACAACGTGCCATGCACAACAAATAACCAACAAGCATGCACATTATAAATACATATCTCATAGATAATTAATTACACTGTGGAATATACATTATACAAAAAACACAGAGATCACTTATCTTTTCAAGAAAACATTCACCAACTGGATGCAGACCAAGGACGTTCCTCCCAACCATAGACATTTCTATTCTTTTACTCTCAACAATAGTTCACCCCCGAACCAGGGGTATGAATCCACAAGGACGGGTCCTAGGACAAATCTAAAACACACAATAGATGGTTAACTAGCTCTAAGGTTTCCCAACCACACAACAAATCTGAATTCCCATCTCTCTTTCCCCCTCAACTTGCACAACCCAAGGAAATCAACACCTTTCTCTGCCATGCAGTCCCTCATGTTGTTCCATTTCTCTCCAGGGCTCCAGTACTATTGGTCAAGAAATCTCCCTGGTGGAAACTCTAAGGATTCTCAGTTGTGGACCGTCTTTTCATAACTACCATCAATCTCATGCACACATGCATCCATTCCCTCCTGGAAGGATCAATAATTTATTACAACCATATAGCAATGGCTCTCCTCTTCCATCCATTTGTTTCCATGCTCAGACCAAGAGAACACGAATTAGAAAGAATGAGGCACCAAAAATGAAAGAGTTATAAGGGTGTAACAATGAATGAATAAGAACAAGTGAACCCAGAACAACGAGTGAGTGAGTGAAGAAGAAGAAGAAAAAGAATAAGAACCACCAAAACAACCCACAATGGATGTTTATATAATTACATGAAAACAAGAACCACATGGCCTTCCTCCTAAGAATCTCATGTAACCCCTTTTCCCCATAAAATCAATTATGGGTAAATAAAATATAATAAAAAGACTTAGCCCCTTAAGCCCCCTCTCTCGTGGAATCATAGCCCCCTATCTCTTTTGTCCTTGTGCGTCTTGCAACCAATGGTGTATTTTAATAATGTATACGAAGTATTACATTTCCTATGCACTTTGGCCCCTTTTCAACTTTACTGGCTCACCAACCTAAGTCACAATTACCTAATACATTATAGTTCATAAGGGTTAAAATTGGGGTGTTAAAATTGTACATAAAATACATGAAGGGGCAAAAATATACACAATTGTGGTGGACAACAAGAGAGGCTCATTAATGCTCCCATTGAATCCACGATTGATCAGGTAAGATTCAATTCGACTGTACCAAGCTCTTGGAACTTTCTTCAAGCCATACAATGATTTCTTCAACTTGTACACTTTATACTTTTGTCCTCTGACTTCAAATCTAGGTGGTTGATCTACATATACTTGTTCTTGCAATATGTCATTTAAAAAGGCCGACTTTGCATCAATTGGAAGACTTGCCATTTGTTTTATGCTATAGTGACTAAAATGGTTCTTATTGTATCTAACCTTGCTACTAGATAAAATGATTCACCATAGTCTATGCGAGGTTGTTGAGAGAAACCTTTGGCAACTAGCCTTGCCTTATGCTTTTCTATCCTTCCTTTTTCATTTAGTTTTGTTTTGTACACCCACTTGACGGTCCTATGTTGGTTTTTTTTGCTAACATATCAACAAGATCCCAAGTTTTGTTCATTTCTATGGCTTCAATTTCCTGATTCATGGATTGTGCCCAATGTTCCTCTTTTACTGCTTATTTAAAGTAAGTTGGTTGACAAGATAGTGTGTAAAAATGAGTTTTCTACTTAATGTCATTGTTCTTCCCATAAATTTCCCTTATGCTTCTTGTTCTCTAACTTTGTACAAAAGGAGATGATTCACTGTTGGAAGAAGAACCATTTCCAAATTGTTCTTACTGTTTTTGTACTTGTAATCTTGGTAGTCTTGGTGGATGTGCTCGTTGTTTTAAATTTTCAGTTTAATCATATATATGATGCAGTGAATTTTGACTATCCAATGGTTCATTTTCTTGATCACTCCATGATTATTATCTAAGGATTTGACATCCCTGCTCACCAAAAATTTCTTGGTGACTGAATTATATAATCTATAGGATTTTGATTGTTCACTGTATCCTACAAAACTGCATTTTTCACTCATGTTGTCAAGTTTCTTTCTCAGATATTACGAGATATGTGAAAAATAAATACAACCAAATTTTTTCAAGTGAAAGACATTTAAATTTGTGCCACTCCATGCCTCTTGAAGTACTTTATCTTTGACACAACTAAAAAAGCAACAACTTCATCCCAATAGTCATTGGACAAATTCTTTGCTCTAGGCATACTCCTGGCCATGTCCATGATGGTCTGATTTTTCCTTTCAGCCACTCCATTTTGTTGTGGAGTATATCTGGTTGTAGTTTGCATTATAACACCATGTTATCTACAAAATATGCAAAATCCTTTAAATTTTATTCCCCCCCTCCATCTGACCTTAGCACTTTCACAAATTTTCCACTCCATTTTTCTACTTCAGATTAGAATTATTTGAACCTTGAAAAGGTTTTAGACTTATTTTTAAGAAAGTAAATACAAATTTTCTTGATGAAATCATCAATAAAGGTCAAAAAATAAAAATAAAAATCCGCCAATGGATTGGGTTTGTATCGGTCCACAAAGTTTTGTGTGAACCAATTCTAAATGTTCTTTTTCTCTATAGGAGGTTGTTGGAAAGTTGTCTCTTTTATGCTTTCTAAGTATACAAATTTCACAAGGAATGTCTTGTTCATTCAAAACAAGGAGTCCTTTGACCATTGAGTGTTTTTGGAGAAGACTAAGACTCCTAAAAGGGAGATGAACAAACCTATAATGCCATAATAGAGTCTCATATGTGTTCGATACATTTTCGGCATATGGCTAGGAAAAATTGACAACAAATTTAATGGAAACATCTTATTCTTGGTCAATTGAATTTTTGCAATGAGTTTCCTACTGGGTGGTTTTTCCAAAATTAAGCATGTTGAGCCTTTGAATATGACATCATAGCCATGCTCCATCAATTGTCCTACACCTATGAGATTTTTTTTAAGGTTTGGAATGTAATAGACATGATGTATATCTTTCTTTTGATCTTGTTTGGTTAGAACCGACAAAATACCTTTTCTTAGAGATTTTACTTGAGAATCATCACCTAGAGTAATTTCAAATTTGATAGAAGTATCAATGCTAGAGATAAATTCTTGGTTACCTGCCATATGATTGTTGTAGTTTTTGTCCAGAAACCAAAGGTCATTGGTGTGACTTTCTTTAGAGGTATGGTGGGAAAGGAATATTTCTTCAAAAGTTTCTCCTTCATTGTTGGAGACATTTGCTTTGTCTTTAGTTTGATATGCCTACTTCTTTATACATTCATTCTCATAGTGACCATACTTTTTGCAATAGTAGCACTGGATTTTGGATTTGTCTACCCATTTTCTTCCTCTTTGTCTTTTATTCTATGAGTTTTTAAACTGCTGTGACTGTCTTGAATGTTCTCGTATGGATCTTTCTTTTGCATGACGATTACCTCTGCCTCTTTTACTTCTACATGTGTTTCCTTTGCCTCTACCTCTGCTGAAAGAAGTTTGAGTCTTGAAAGCATGTTCCAAACACTCGTCTTCCAAGTTGAGTCTAGTTTCATGTGATATAAGTTATCCCATTAGTTCTTCTACTAATAAACTAGATAGATATTTGGATTCTAAAATGGCAGTTACAACCATTTAAAATTTCTTGGGAAAGATTTTGAGGACTTTTTCAACAATCCTATGATCTTCAATTTGTTCACCATTAGTTCTGATATGATTTATAATACCCATCACTCTAGTCATGAATTGTTCAACATTTGGCGTCTCAATCATCTTCAGGGTTTCAAATTTAGTTATTAATGTTTGAAGCTTTACCATTTTTACCTTATCATTACCCTGGTATGCTGATTTGAGAATATCCAAAGCTTGTTTTACAGTGGAAGCACCTGCTATATTGGAAAAAATAGAGTCATCTACTAAATTTTGAATCCAACACTTGGCTTTTTTTTCTTTCTTCCTCTGTTCTGCAAGAGAATTTATATGTGCATTTTTCATGGCATTCAGGTTTGTTGGGGTGGCTCTGTAAAACCATTTTCCATTGGTTCCCAAAATTCTCTGGCTTGGAGGAAAGATTTCATCCTCAAAGACCAGAACTCATAGTTCTTACCAACAATAATTGGTCCTTGGGTCAACCATAAATTACTGGAGGGAGTCATTTAAAGAGAATTCATAGAACTGTAGATTAAAAAAATACCTTATCTGGATTCGCTATCAAAATTTGGTAGCACGACCTCAACTTCTTCTCATTCTCACCAATATTAATTTCTTTCGCCACTCTTGCAATAACAATCAACACCCACACTGCGATAAAATTCCCTCTGTGGGATTCAAACCACAGACCCCTTGAACTTGGACTAAAATGAAATCAACGATTTCTCCTCTTTTACGAAGACTATAGTTTACGATTGTTGGTGTAGCCTCTCTTCAATCTTAGACCTTTTCATAAAACTGAATTCAATTCCCATACATTAACTGTGTTTTAAACAGTTCTAAAATCCATCTGTTGACAATTTTGTCAACTGGTCACCGAAACCACTAGACAACCGGGCCACCAGGGACTAATTCTCCAGTTTCTGTTTGTATGATAATCGAACACCGGGCCATCGGTCACACTCCTCTTTGTTCACCGGACCACCAGATCACCATCCGATCAAACCACCTGGATCGCTTAACAACAAACCTCTATAAGTTTACGTCTGTCTGGTTAACCGACCACCAGGCCACCAGAGAATAGGTCTCCAATTTATTTCTTTGATAATTGGGCATCGGGCCACCAATCCCACTGAACCACATGCTTATCTATGTTCACCATATCATTGGATCTCAGAATACTAACATTGTTACCATCCCATCGGGCACTAGGGATCCTCGTTCAAGCTCCTTCACTTAGCCATGAGTCTGATCCGATTGACAGACTTTGCAAGTTTTTTAATTGAAAATCAATTAAATGGTCCTTTCAAAGTTTTTGGGGCCAATCCGGTTCCTTTGTTTTACGTTGTTGATCCCTTCGTTGATTAACGATCGCGATCTCCTTCTTCTGAAATCACTCCAGACCTTACAATTCAATAATATATGTTGTTGATTTCGGAAATCTTGATGCTCCTTCTCGATCTCATTCCTCCTCGGAATGAGTTCAACTCATTTTCTTCCTTAGAGATCACACATCTTATCCACTCAAATACTATCACTGTCTGAATATTTGATTCAATGCACATCAAACTCTTCTCTTGAATCGATCTCCTCTGAGTCAGTCAACTGGTCTGAATCTGTCTTCTCTCCACTCTGTGAAGAGGCTTAAACCTCTTGCTCTAATACAATATAAAACTCAAAGGCAGAGAAGCAAACTGACAATCAAACAATGATGTGGGAAAATCTGTGGGATTCTACATACCCTTTTCACTATTCATCTATGTTAAATAGATTACAAGGAGATACAAAACGGATCTCAATGGATCTCTAACCAATTGCAGAAAACAATAAGTCAATATAAAGACTAAGTGGAGTCTAACTCAAATAATTGGATGTGTTGGAAGACAAGGAGATTAATTCAAACAAAAGTGATGTGTGTTGATCTCAGTGCACTGCAAAATGGTGGATTTTTCTATATATTCATGTCTTTTTAATTTGGCCACCTGCAACTGTAACTTAGGACAGTCTTAGCCAGTAAAGTGTTTTGAACTGCAGAAACCATAGTCAGCTATGGAGATAAATCCTAAGGACATGAGTAGAGAATGACAACATGTTGGTGTGACTGGGCATTTGAATCCAATCATGGACTCTTTGTTTATTATCATCTTGATTTCATCTCTATGTTTTATTTTCAGCTACAACAAAATCTATTTTTTTTCTCTCCCTCTTATCCAACGGTATCTAGCAATGTTGTTGTCTTGTAATAAAACATATTGTCTACTCTATGTATACCATATATGCTATTTTGTTTTATGAAAGTTTGAAATAGCTACCTACTTCTTTACATGGCAAATTAAATGAATTATTAGAAACTTATCCTATAATGTATATGTGCAGTGAAATAATCAAGGAATATAAGCATGCAATGAATAAGCTAGTCAAGGAGTTAATGCCATTGATAGGAAGCACTGTGGGATTAAGTACGATAGATTTCATGAGACGATGTAGAATTCATGATGAGAATTATGGAAAAGAATTGCAAGCTTTGCAAAAGAATTATTGTCCTTCATGTCCACAACCCTTGAGAACCATGGGCTTGGCACCTCACACAGACTCTCCATATCTGAACATTTTTTTATCAAGGTGAGTTGCAGACCTACAAATTCAACATGCAGGAGAATATTTAACCATTTCTGCTATCCCCAATGCATTTGTAGCTGACATTGGGGATCCGTTGCAGGTAAGAATAATCACATATCGAAAAACAAGGTGGCTTACAACTCTAGTTGGGAGATGTTTAGTGTTATTTTATAGGTCATTTGAATATGACTCTCAATTTTAAATCAAAGAGGCTCTTTTGTAAACAATATGAAATATTCCTGGGTGGCTGATAATTTATATCATCTACTTCAATACCATTTATTTCATCCAGGAAACATGTTTTCTATCTTTCTTTATGAAAATAATGTTCATCCAGGATTCTACATGATGGAAACATGTTTTCTATTTTATTTAAAAAGTGAGGAGACATATCTAACAATTTTTCTTTGGACGATATTCCAAATCTGTATTCTAATATATTCAATTTATTTTCATCTCAAATTTGATATTTGAGTTTTGAATCATATTTTTTCAATTGGACGGAAGGTCATGCTTTAGCCTTATCCTTTGTTGTTTTTTTATACCCATAAAAAAGGAGAATGCCTCTACCAACCATGATTTCAACCTGCACCATGCCCAAAAGAAGGACAATCATGCCTCTACCAACCATGAGCTCAACCTGCACCATGCCTAGAAGAGGGACGATCACGCTGCACGAAAAACAAAATGAAATTCAAAACAAAAAATCAAATATTATTATTGAGAAACTTGCAGTCTAATGCAATGGTGAGTGCCTTACTACCAATCTTATTGAGTGCCATATTACCAAATCTTATTAAGAAATGAGAAGTCTGTGCAAAGGTTATGCACTGCCACAATTGATAGAGAAAAAGTATATATATATATATATATATATATATATATATATATATATATATATATATTTCTTTCTGTCTCTGCTCTCATGCATGTGTAACATGTACATCCTATGCATTTTTTTCAAATACACTTGACTTTAACTGTATTGTAAATTCTAGTTATGGGAGGGCTCAACTACAAAGTTAACGGTTGATTTTGTGGTTACCCTTTTGATGATTTAATTCTACAAAACCTTAAAAGACAAACCAATTTTAAAAGACAGTCCAAAATCCTTACACTATGTCAACTAATCTCATGTATTTCATTTACATAGAATCAATACATACTTCATTCTTAATTATCATCTGTACAAACAAACAAAAACAAAATATATAAAAAAAACCAATAAGATTTCAAGATATAAAATAAAAAAACCAATAAATTTTATGTGGGGAGGTTTGTTTTGAGGAAAATTTGAAAAGACCATAGTATTAACATTCGAAATTTAACGTTTCAAATCTATTTCAAGACCCATATTCAAGCTTTAAAGTCCTGAAGATAAGTCTGGATATGGATTTGAAAAGTCAACTTTCAAATGTTAATACTATGATCTCTCCGAATTTTCCTAATAAAAAAAACAAAAACAAACAATAAACTTTTAGTATAATGCAATATTACTAATATTATTGAGAAGTCTCTACAATGCTCTTCCCACAACGGATGGAGGAAAAACATGTGCATCTTCATGTCTCTGCTCTCATATATTTGTAACATTTACATTCCATGCATTTTACTTAAAAGACAATTCATCCTTTTGTTACTTGTAAGTTGGTCTATTGTATATCATTTACACAAAATCAATGTATATTTTATTATTACTTATCCAAAAATTAAGTAGGTAAGGAATTATAAAATAAATAAGAACAAAGAGAATTAACAACTATGTTGTTTGTTTACCTTGTTTAAATATGTTTTCTTCTGGTAGACAGTGTTGTTGCAATCTAACTTAGTGTCCATTATTTTTGAACTACTCTAAGATCTCACGAGGTGGTTAATCATTAGCTATATGATCAAATTATGAATATATTTAGTAAAATGCAAAATCCTTGAAAGGAAGAATAGCTCATTACCACTACTATGGCCATGCACCCTTACCTTGTAAGATACAAACTTTTTTTACTTGTAAGCTGGTCTATTGTATATCATTTACACAAAATCAATGTATATTTTATTATTAATTATCCAAAAATTAACTAGGTAGGTAATTATAAAATTAAAAAAAAAAAGAACAGAGGGAATTAGCAACTATGTTGTTTGTTTACCTTGTTTAAATATTTTCTCTTCTGGTGCCAGTGAGGAAAATCCCCCTATTACTATATTGGGTCGGAATATAGGCAGAGCACTGACTTCCCTTAAAAGACAACCCTATTTCTAAACTACCCCAAACTATCTAAAAAGAAAGACAAAAAGAGAAGAAGGAAGATTGGTAAGTGTACCTTAGGCCCTAATGTTCGATGTATACTTCTGATGCAGGAGCATCGCCAACAGCAAGCGAGCGTGGGACAAACGCCATTTCATTTTTGGCACATGTTGAAAATGTTTGAATTGTTTTGAAAGTTTGGATGCGCAGACATTAATGTAATAGTTAAGAGAAAGCATACTTCCATGTTGTAAATAGATCTTGAGCGATCCGCTCTCATCTGTAAGGTGTAGAGGCATTTATAGGCAGTTAATGTAAGTAGGTAGATTTAAAATGTAGATTCGACAGTTTAGAGCATAGGATGGAAAACCGAATATAGACACCCTCATCTTGTATCATTTGTAACATTAACATTATCAATCAAGAAGAGAGCATAGAGTATAGAGGAGAAGAAGCAGAGAGTTGTGTAGAAGAGCCCATGTACATAAGTTATGAGATTAATATATGAAGTTTTGATTCAGACTCATGGTGTTCTAATACTTTCTGTGTATACATGTTGAATGTTATGCTCATGGTTGTTTTACTCTTTATGTTGTACATTTGCTTTTATGCTATGTATGTATGATTTCATGTTGGGTATTTGAAGTCTGAAAGAGTGAAGAAATGAGTTTCAATTGTTTCTCTTCTTGAGTCAAAGTTCCTGCAAGGAGTGCAGTGGAGCGTCCGTAAGGAGTGCATTGATAGGTTCAGAGTTTATCTCTGAAAGCTCAGGAGGGATACCTTTGTTCTCATCTTTCGCAGAAGTGCGAGTCAGGCACAGAAGCCGTGCAAGGTATGCACAAGCTGGTTGAAAGTTCAGAACTTGTTAACCGAGAGAAGAGTTGAAGGACTATTGTCGCAAGGGGAGTGCACAGGGTTGAAGAAACCAAATACTTAGAAGTATTTGAAGGGTTGCCACAAGGAGTGCACACAAGAGTTTTTTGAAGACTCGAAATTGTGAAAGAAGCTCGGGAGAGTTAGTGTTTGCAAACTTTTCAAAGGAAGGTAGAAATTAAACCTGTTTGAAGGGAGGTGGAGCGAATTTGTTTTGCAGAGGTCAGTTTCTAGAGAAAGAACGTTTGTTCGTTTCGTAGAAATTCTCAAAAGAAGAATCGGCTGGTCGAAATTCTCTGAGGGGAAGTTGCAAAGTCCCGAGAGCCGTTAGATCTTGCAGAGGAGTAAGGGGAGTTATGGCAATGGTTTTCCAAAGTATAAGCTCAGGAGAGATAGAGCCGTAGACCCAAGTCAACGAGGATCATTGGATTACTTGTGAACTTTCATTTCAGAGTTCGGAGGTTTGAGGGGGCGGAAGAATTCGCGTCCAAAGATAGAGGACAACAGAGTGGACAGGTGGTGTACTTGTCAACAAGCGGAAGTCAAATTCGGTGACCATTTCGGGAGTTCGTGGGTTGGAGAACTGAAAGCTTAGCATCAGGATTCGCGGAATCGTTAAGTCTGAAACCCCAAAAAGGCGGAAAGTTCCGTTGTGGGGCCAGTACTAGGAAACGTGTTGAAATTCGGCATTTCGACATTTAGGGGAATAGGAGGTCGCAATATTTGTTCCGGAGATTCCTGAAATCATGAAAGGCGGTATAAGTGTGGAGGATAACGAGGCCTACATTTAGGCGAATCAATAATTCGAGTTTCGGAAGTCGAAGAGTCGAGACACTCGGTAACAGGAGTCGCGAAGTCGCGATATCTGAAGTTCCGAAATAGTGAAGGATGTGATCACATAGTGGATCGAAGAATTTGAATTGGTGCTTAGCGTTTGTGCATGAGGGATCAATTCATAAGGACCTGTGGTGACACCATCGTAGGTGTATTTGATTTCCTGAGAAGGAATCAAAGAGTCAGTTAGATTCAAAGGGCAGAAAGAGAGAGATCCTGCGCAGACCTTAACCCGAGGGTTTGGGGGTCTGCACCATCTGGTATCAAAGCATAGGAAAATTTTCTTTGCTTTCTGTAGCAGGGAAAAGAGGAATTTTACAGCCATGCCGCCGAGAAGAAGAAACAGACAAACACCCGACCCACCAGAGGAAAGGGAAATGCCAAGAAGAAGGGGCAGACAATTACCTGAGCCGCCAGGGGCAAGAGAGATGCGTGAACTACATGCTATGTTGGATGCCATGGAAACAACACAGAGGCGCAAAGTCGGTGCTGGAGATATCAGTGAGTCTAAAAGTGAAAATGAAGTTGGACATGGAGAAGAAGAAGTTGTAGCAAATGAACGCCTACTCAGGGTTGTTACAAGGATGGGTGCCAAGGAAAAAATGGACATCCCAGTATATGAGGGAAACCTGGATGTTGAAGAACTTCTAGACTGGATTAGAGCTCTGGACACGTATTTTGACTATGAAGATGTCAAGGAAGACAAGAAAGTCAAATATGTTGTCACAAGACTTAAAGGACATGCAACATTGTGGTGGGATGAACTACAAGTTGACAGACGCTACAAAGGCAAGCATAAAATCAAGAGTTGGGATAGAATGATTGCGAAGATGAAAGCAAAATTCATTCCCAGGGATTACCAAATTACTCTGTTTCGAAGAATGCAAAATTTGAGACAAAAGTTGATGTCAGTGAAGGAGTACACTGAAGAATTCTATAGGCTGAACATCAGAGCAGGTCATTGGGAAAGCGGTGATGAAAAGGTTGCCAGGTATATGAATGGTCTAATATATGACATTCAGGATGAGATGAGCATGATGACCATCCGAACGGTGGAAGATGTTTATCAGATGGCTCTGAAGGCTGAAGAGAAGCTGACCCGAAAACAAGGTCAAAGAGGACGAGGCAGAAGTCAACCCAGAGGCAAAACAATTGTCCAAGATAGGAATCAGAAGCCTAAGGAAGAGTGGAAGAAACCTCAACCTCAAACTGAGAGAAGTGGAAGCTCAAAAAAAGGGCAGTATGCCGAACAAAGAGGATAGTATGTTGATAAAAACACTTTTCCTCGCGCTAGAGGAAGAGGAAGAGGAAGAGGTGGAGTAATAAAATGCTTCACATGTGGAAAGAATGGACACAAATCTTATGAATGTCTAGATAAGAAGAAAGAAGGTGGTGAAACTCACATTGCCGAAGCACAAAGGTGGAATGTTGAAGCAGAGGATGCTGAAGGCGGAAGATCACTGGTGATGAGAAAAGTTCTCTTAACGCCCGAAAAGGAGGCGGAGAATCCAGTGCAAAGGAACAGTCTTTTTCAGACTGCTTGCAAGACCAAAGACAGGGTATGCAAGGTCATCGTGGAAAGTGGTAGCACAGACAATCTCGTTTCTACAGAGATGTAAGAAAAGCTGGAGCTGGAGACTATTGAACATCCAAGTCCATACAGAGTTTCATGGCTACAAAAAGGACATCAGGTAAATGTCACTAAACAATGTTTAGTTGAATTTAAAATAAGAGGATATAACGATAAGATATTGTGTGATGCCATTCCCATGGATGTTTGTCATCTATTGCTGGGTAGACCATGGCAATATGACAGGAATGTGGTTCATGATGGGAGAAATAACACATACACCCTAGAGAAAAATGGGAGAACTTACATGTTGTTGCCGATCAAGGACAAAGAGGTGAAACCAGAGGTAAGCAACACTGTACTTCTCATGAGTGGGAAGAAACTTCTTAAGGAGGTTAAGAAGAAGGAAGATCCATAATTCATTGTGGTCAGGAAACCTAGAATTGTTTTGACTAGCACAAGAGTGGATGATTTACCAGAGGAAATCCAGAAGTTACTGGAGGAATTTGCTGATATAGTAGTGGATGAACTACCTCGTTCGTTGCCACCAATCAGAATTACAAGTCATCACATTGATCTCATACCTGGAGCTAGTTTACAATACAAAGAAGTGTACAAATTAACGCCACATGAGAATGAAGAGGTTAAAAGACAGGTCCAGGATCTAATGGACAAAGGGTTGGTTAGAGAAAGCTTGAGTCCATGTGTTGTTCCGACAATGCTCAATCCAAAGAAAGATGGAGGCTGAAGGATGTGTACAGACTCAAGGGAAATTAACAAGATTACCATCAGGTACAGATTTCCATTGCCAAGGATGGATGATTTGATGGACTGATTGAGTGGGGCAAGATTCTTTTCAAAGTTTGATTTGAAAAGTGGTTATCATCAAATTCGTATGAGAGAAGGTGATGAATGGAAGACAACCTTCAAGACGAATGAGGGAATGTATGAATGGCTTGTTATGCCGTTTGGCTTAACAAACACGCCAAGTACCTTCATGATATTGATGAATGAGGTCCTCAAGGATTTCATCAGAAAATTTTTCATTGTGTATCTTGATGACATACTGATTTTCAGTAAGACAAAGGCAGAGCATCTGACACATTTGGCTACAGTGATGAAGAGGCTATGGCAAGAGAAGTTGCTGATAAATATGAAGAAATCCTCATTCATGAAGAAAAAGCTCATTTATTTGGGTTTTGTTATTTCTACAGATAAGTTGAAGATGGATCCAGATAAGGTGGAGGTGATTAAGAATTGGTCATCGCCAAGAGTATCTTTGAAGTTCGAAGTTTTCATGGATTGTCTAGTTTCTATCGGAAATTCATTATGAATTTTAGTGGAATTAGTGCACCAATGATGGACACAGTAAAGAAAAGACATAAATCTTTTCACTGGATAGAAGAAGCAGAGAAAAGCTTCAATTTGTTAAAGAGCAAGATTACTAAACAACCAATTCTGGTGTTGCCAGATTTCAGTAAGACGTTTTAGGTCAAGTGTGAAGCTAGTGGCTTTGCAATTGGAGTGGTTTTGAGTCAAGATGACAGGCCAGTCGCATACTTCAGTGAGAAACTGAATGAGGCGAGGGTTAAGTACTCCACGTGTGACAAAGAGTTTTATGCAGTGATACAGGCACTGAAAAAGTGGGGGCACTATTTGATCCCTAAAGAGTTCATTTTGTATAGTGATAATTATGCCTTACATTTTGTAACCCAACAGGACAAATTGAACCAGAAGCATGCAAAATGGGTTGAATATATGCATAATTTTACTTTTGTAATTAAACATATTTCGGGAACTGCTAACAAAGTTGTTGATGCTTTGAGTAGGAAATGTTTGATGATGCAGGAATTTAGAGTCAAAACATTGGGTTTTGATAATTTCAAGGACATGTACAAGGATGATCCATATTTCAAAGAGGCATATGAGGCAACTGAGAATCCAGTTCTCAGAGATAGAAGTCAATGGGTTGAATATATGATCCAGGATGGATTATTATTCAGAGGCAATCAACTGTGTATTCCAAAATGATCCATGAGGGAGAATCTGTTGAAGGAGAAACATAGTGGAGGATTGGTCGGGCATTTCAGTCATGATAAAATGTTCTCGAAGTTGAATGGCTCGTATTTTTGGCCAGGAATGAGAGAAAATGTCAAAAGGTTTGTGAATAGATGTAGAATTTGTCAGCACACAAAGGGAATGAAACAAAACACAGGATTATATCAGTCGTTACCCATACCAGAGAGGCCGTGGGATGCATTAAGCATGGATTTTGTGTTGGGATTGCCAAGAACGCGAAGAGGGTTTGATTCAATCTTTGTGGTAGTGGACATGTTTTCGAAAATGGCACATGACATACTATGTCAGAAAACCAGTGACGTGACTCGTATCGCAAACCTGTTTTTCAAAGAAGTTGTCAGACTTCACAGCTTACCAAGGAGTGTAGTTTCGGATTGAGATACCAAGTTTGTGGGACATTTCTGGAGGACCTTATGGAAAAGGCTGGGGACAAGTTTGTCCTTTAGCTCAGCTTACCATCCTTGGACAGATGGGAAAACAGAAGTTGTAAATAAAATCTTGGGAGATTTATTAAGGAGCCTAGTGAATGAACATCACAGTCAATGGGATCACATTCTACCATAGGTGGAATTTTCTTATAATGATTTGATCAATAGAAGCACGGGGCAGAGTCCATTTCAGATTGTTTATGGAATGCAACCCAGGGGAGTTTTTGAACTGAAATATTCAGAACAGGATGAAACTAGAAGTGCTAGTGAAGAATATTTTGCAGAGGCAATGAAAGAACTTCACAGCCAAGTGAAGGAGCGATAGTAGAATTCAAGCCAGGAGTATAAGCGCAGAGCTGATCAACACATGCAACAACTTCAGTTTGAAGTTGGTGATTTGATTCTTGCACATATAAGGAAGGAAAGGTTCCCAAGGGGAACATATAACAAACTAAAGATGAAGAAGATTGGACCATGTAAGATCATAAAGAAATTTGGGGCAAACACATATGAGATTGAATTACCCGATGGGAGTGGCATTTCACTGATATTCAACATCTCAGATTTCTACCCTTACAAAGCTGAAGAAGCAGGAGCAGACAGTGAACAGACAGAGGTTCAGTGGGCTAAACAAATGCCTATAGCTGAAAAGCCACAGATGGAGAGAATACTTGACAAGAGAGTTAGCACGAGGACCACGAGAAAAGAGTATTTCGAATACTTGGTCAAATGGAAGGGACATCCAGTTGAAGATGCCAACTGGGAGAATGAAGCAGACATTCAAAGGCACATGTAGACTGTGAAAGATCTCATGAACAAGAGTTCATGAAAATTTTCAAGCGAGGGAGTATGATGCAGGAGCATCGCCAACAACAAGCGAGCATGGGACAAACGCCATTTCATTTTTGGCACATGTTGAAAATGTTTGAATTGTTTTGAAAGTTTGGATGCGCAGGCATTAATGTAATAGTTAAGAGAATGTGTACTTCCATGTTGTAAACATATCTTGAGCGATCTGTTCTCATCTGTAAGGTGTAGAGGCATTTATGGGCAGTTAATGTAAGTAGGTAGATTTAAAATGCAGATTAGACAGTTTAGAGCGTAGGAGGGAAAACTGAATATAGACACCCTCATCTTGTATCATTTGTAATATTAACATTATCAATCGAGAAGAGAGCATACAGTATAGAGGAGAAGAAGCATAGAGTTGTGTAGAAGAGCCCATGTACATAAGTTCTGAGATTAATATATGAAGTTTTGATTCAGACTCATGGTGTTCTAATACATTCTGTGTATACATGCTAAATGTTATGCTCATGGTTGTTTTACTCTTTATGTTGTACATTTGATTTTATGCTATGTATGTATGATTTCATGTTGGGTATTTGAAGTCTGAAAGAGTGAAGAAATGAGTTTCAATTGTTTCTCTTCTTGAGTCAAAGTTCCTGCAAGGAGTGCAGTGGAGTGTTTGCAAGGAGTGCGTTGACGGGTTCAGATTTTATCTCTGAAAGCTCAGGAGGGATACCTTTGTTCTCATCTTTCGCAGAAGTGCGAGTCAGGCACATAAGCCGTGCAAGGTATGCGTAGGCTGGTTGAAAGTTCAGAACTTGTTAACCGAGAGAAGAGTTGAAGGACTACTGTCGCAAGGGGAGTGCACAGGGTCGAAGAAACCAAATACTTAGAAGTATCTGAAGGGTTGTCGCAAGGAGTGCGCGTAGGAGTTTTTTGAAGACTCGAAATTGTGAACGAATCTTGGGAGAGTTAGTGTTTGTAAACTATTCAAAGGAAGGTAGAAATTAAACCTATTTGAAGGGAGGCGTAGCGAATTTTTTTTGTAGAGGTCAGTTTCTAGCGAAAGAACATTTGTTCGTTTTGTAGAAATTCTCAAAAGAAGAATCGGGTGGTCGAAATTCTCTGAGGGGAAGTTGCGAAGTCATGAGAGCCGTTAGATCTTGCAGAGGAGTAAAGGGAGTTAAGGCGATGGTTTTCCAAAGTATAAGCTCAGGAGAGATAGAGCCGTAGACCCAAGCCAACGAGGGTCGTTGGATTACTCGAGAACTTTCATTTCGGAGTTCGGAGGTTTGAGGGGGCGGAAGAATTCACATCCAAAGATAGAGGACAACAGAGTGGACAGGTGGCGTACTTGTCAACAAGCGGAAGTCAAAATCGGTGACCATTTCGGGAGTTCGTGGGTTGGAGAACCGAAATCTTAGAATCAGGATTCGCGGAATCACAAAGTCCGAAACCCTGAAAAGGTGGAAAGTTCCGTTGTGGGGCCAGTACTGGGAAACGTTTTGAAATTTGACATTTCGACATTTCGGGGAATAGGAGGTTGGGATATTTGTTCAAGAGATTGCTGAAATCACAAAATGTGTTATAAGTGTGGAGAATAACGAGGCCTACATTTCGGCGAATCGGCAATTCGAGTTTCGGAAGTCGAAGAGTCGAGACTCTCAGTAACAGGAGTCGCGAAGTTGCGATATCCGAAGTTTCGAAATAGTGAAGGACGTGATCACATAGTGGATCGAAGAATTTGAATTGGTGCTTAGCGTTTGTGCATGCGGGCTCAATTCATAAGGACCTGTGGTGACACCATCGTAGGTGTATTTGATTTCCAGAGAAGGAATCAAAGAGTTAGTTAGATTCAAAGGGTAGAAAGAGAGCGATCCTGCACGGACCTTAACCCAAGGGTTTGGGGGTTTGCACCATCTGGTATCAGAGCATAGGAAAATTTTCTTTACTTTCTGTAGCAGGGAAAAGAGGAATTTTACAGCCATGCCGCCGAGAAGAAGAAACAGACAAACACCCAACCCACCAGAGGAAAGGGAAATGCCAAGAAGAAGGGGCAGGCAATTACCTGAGCCGCCAGGGGCAAGAGAGATACGTGAACTACGTGCTAGGTTGGATGCCATGGAAACAACACAAAGGCGCACAGTCGGTTTTGGAGATATCAATGAGTTTGAAAGTGAAAATGAAGCTGGACATGGAGAAGAAGAAGTTGCAGCAAATGAATGCCTACTCAGGGCTGTTGCAAGGATGGGTGCTAGGGAAAAAATGGACATCTCAGTATATGAGGGAAACCTGGATGTTGAAGAACTTCTAGACTGGATTAGAGCTCTGGACACGTATTTTGACTATGAAGATGTCGAGGAAGACAAGAAAGTCAAACATGTTTTCACAAGACTTAAAGGACATGCAACATTGTGGTGGGATGAACTACAAGCCGACAGATGCTGCAAAGGCAAGCATAAAATCAAGAGTTGGGATAGAATGATTGCGAAGATGAAAGCAAAATTCATTCCTAGGGATTACCAAATTACTCTATTTCGAAGAATGAAGAATTTGAGATAGAAGTTGTTGTGAGTGAAGGAGTACACTGAAGAATTCTACAGGCTGAACATTAGAGTAGGTCACTGGGAAAGTGGTGATGAAAAGGTTGCCAAGTATATGAATTGTCTAAGATATGACATTCAAGATGAGGTGAGCATGTTGACCATCCGAACAGTGGAAGATGCTTATCAGATGGCTTTGAAGGCTGGAGAGAAGCTGACCTGAAAACAAGGTCAAAGAGGACGAGGTAGAAGTCAACCCAGAGGCAAAACAGTTGTCCAAGATAGGAATCATAAGCCTAAGGAAGAGTGGAAGAAACCTCAACCTCAAACTGAGAGAGGTGGAAGCTCACAAAGAGGGCAGTATGCCGAACATAGAGGACAGTATGTTGATAACAACACTTTTCCTCGCGCTAGAGGAAGAGGAAGAGGAAGAGGTGGAGTAATAAAATGCTTCACATGTGGAAAGAATGGACACAAATCTTATGAATGTCTAGATAAGAAGAAAGAAGGTGGTGAAACTCACATTGCCGAAGCACAAAGGTGGAATGTTGAAGCAGAGGATGCTGAAGGCGGAAGATCACTGGTGATGAGAAAAGTTCTCTTAACGCCCGAAAAGGAGGCGGAGAATCCAGTGCAAAGGAACAGTCTTTTTCAGACTGCTTGCAAGACCAAAGACAGGGTATGCAAGGTCATCGTGGAAAGTGGTAGCACAGACAATCTCGTTTCTACAGAGATGTAAGAAAAGCTGGAGCTGGAGACTATTGAACATCCAAGTCCATACAGAGTTTCATGGCTACAAAAAGGACATCAGGTAAATGTCACTAAACAATGTTTAGTTGAATTTAAAATAAGAGGATATAACGATAAGATATTGTGTGATGCCATTCCCATGGATGTTTGTCATCTATTGCTGGGTAGACCATGGCAATATGACAGGAATGTGGTTCATGATGGGAGAAATAACACATACACCCTAGAGAAAAATGGGAGAACTTACATGTTGTTGCCGATCAAGGACAAAGAGGTGAAACCAGAGGTAAGCAACACTGTACTTCTCATGAGTGGGAAGAAACTTCTTAAGGAGGTTAAGAAGAAGGAAGATCCATAATTCATTGTGGTCAGGAAACCTAGAATTGTTTTGACTAGCACAAGAGTGGATGATTTACCAGAGGAAATCCAGAAGTTACTGGAGGAATTTGCTGATATAGTAGTGGATGAACTACCTCGTTCGTTGCCACCAATCAGAATTACAAGTCATCACATTGATCTCATACCTGGAGCTAGTTTACAATACAAAGAAGTGTACAAATTAACGCCACATGAGAATGAAGAGGTTAAAAGACAGGTCCAGGATCTAATGGACAAAGGGTTGGTTAGAGAAAGCTTGAGTCCATGTGTTGTTCCGACAATGCTCAATCCAAAGAAAGATGGAGGCTGAAGGATGTGTACAGACTCAAGGGAAATTAACAAGATTACCATCAGGTACAGATTTCCATTGCCAAGGATGGATGATTTGATGGACTGATTGAGTGGGGCAAGATTCTTTTCAAAGTTTGATTTGAAAAGTGGTTATCATCAAATTCGTATGAGAGAAGGTGATGAATGGAAGACAACCTTCAAGACGAATGAGGGAATGTATGAATGGCTTGTTATGCCGTTTGGCTTAACAAACACGCCAAGTACCTTCATGATATTGATGAATGAGGTCCTCAAGGATTTCATCAGAAAATTTTTCATTGTGTATCTTGATGACATACTGATTTTCAGTAAGACAAAGGCAGAGCATCTGACACATTTGGCTACAGTGATGAAGAGGCTATGGCAAGAGAAGTTGCTGATAAATATGAAGAAATCCTCATTCATGAAGAAAAAGCTCATTTATTTGGGTTTTGTTATTTCTACAGATAAGTTGAAGATGGATCCAGATAAGGTGGAGGTGATTAAGAATTGGTCATCGCCAAGAGTATCTTTGAAGTTCGAAGTTTTCATGGATTGTCTAGTTTCTATCGGAAATTCATTATGAATTTTAGTGGAATTAGTGCACCAATGATGGACACAGTAAAGAAAAGACATAAATCTTTTCACTGGATAGAAGAAGCAGAGAAAAGCTTCAATTTGTTAAAGAGCAAGATTACTAAACAACCAATTCTGGTGTTGCCAGATTTCAGTAAGACGTTTTAGGTCAAGTGTGAAGCTAGTGGCTTTGCAATTGGAGTGGTTTTGAGTCAAGATGACAGGCCAGTCGCATACTTCAGTGAGAAACTGAATGAGGCGAGGGTTAAGTACTCCACGTGTGACAAAGAGTTTTATGCAGTGATACAGGCACTGAAAAAGTGGGGGCACTATTTGATCCCTAAAGAGTTCATTTTGTATAGTGATAATTATGCCTTACATTTTGTAACCCAACAGGACAAATTGAACCAGAAGCATGCAAAATGGGTTGAATATATGCATAATTTTACTTTTGTAATTAAACATATTTCGGGAACTGCTAACAAAGTTGTTGATGCTTTGAGTAGGAAATGTTTGATGATGCAGGAATTTAGAGTCAAAACATTGGGTTTTGATAATTTCAAGGACATGTACAAGGATGATCCATATTTCAAAGAGGCATATGAGGCAACTGAGAATCCAGTTCTCAGAGATAGAAGTCAATGGGTTGAATATATGATCCAGGATGGATTATTATTCAGAGGCAATCAACTGTGTATTCCAAAATGATCCATGAGGGAGAATCTGTTGAAGGAGAAACATAGTGGAGGATTGGTCGGGCATTTCAGTCATGATAAAATGTTCTCGAAGTTGAATGGCTCGTATTTTTGGCCAGGAATGAGAGAAAATGTCAAAAGGTTTGTGAATAGATGTAGAATTTGTCAGCACACAAAGGGAATGAAACAAAACACAGGATTATATCAGTCGTTACCCATACCAGAGAGGCCGTGGGATGCATTAAGCATGGATTTTGTGTTGGGATTGCCAAGAACGCGAAGAGGGTTTGATTCAATCTTTGTGGTAGTGGACATGTTTTCGAAAATGGCACATGACATACTATGTCAGAAAACCAGTGACGTGACTCGTATCGCAAACCTGTTTTTCAAAGAAGTTGTCAGACTTCACAGCTTACCAAGGAGTGTAGTTTCGGATTGAGATACCAAGTTTGTGGGACATTTCTGGAGGACCTTATGGAAAAGGCTGGGGACAAGTTTGTCCTTTAGCTCAGCTTACCATCCTTGGACAGATGGGAAAACAGAAGTTGTAAATAAAATCTTGGGAGATTTATTAAGGAGCCTAGTGAATGAACATCACAGTCAATGGGATCACATTCTACCATAGGTGGAATTTTCTTATAATGATTTGATCAATAGAAGCACGGGGCAGAGTCCATTTCAGATTGTTTATGGAATGCAACCCAGGGGAGTTTTTGAACTGAAATATTCAGAACAGGATGAAACTAGAAGTGCTAGTGAAGAATATTTTGCAGAGGCAATGAAAGAACTTCACAGCCAAGTGAAGGAGCGATAGTAGAATTCAAGCCAGGAGTATAAGCGCAGAGCTGATCAACACATGCAACAACTTCAGTTTGAAGTTGGTGATTTGATTCTTGCACATATAAGGAAGGAAAGGTTCCCAAGGGGAACATATAACAAACTAAAGATGAAGAAGATTGGACCATGTAAGATCATAAAGAAATTTGGGGCAAACACATATGAGATTGAATTACCCGATGGGAGTGGCATTTCACTGATATTCAACATCTCAGATTTCTACCCTTACAAAGCTGAAGAAGCAGGAGCAGACAGTGAACAGACAGAGGTTCAGTGGGCTAAACAAATGCCTATAGCTGAAAAGCCACAGATGGAGAGAATACTTGACAAGAGAGTTAGCACGAGGACCACGAGAAAAGAGTATTTCGAATACTTGGTCAAATGGAAGGGACATCCAGTTGAAGATGCCAACTGGGAGAATGAAGCAGACATTCAAAGGCACATGTAGACTGTGAAAGATCTCATGAACAAGAGTTCATGAAAATTTTCAAGCGAGGGAGTATGATGCAGGAGCATCGCCAACAACAAGCGAGCATGGGACAAACGCCATTTCATTTTTGGCACATGTTGAAAATGTTTGAATTGTTTTGAAAGTTTGGATGCGCAGGCATTAATGTAATAGTTAAGAGAATGTGTACTTCCATGTTGTAAACATATCTTGAGCGATCTGTTCTCATCTGTAAGGTGTAGAGGCATTTATGGGCAGTTAATGTAAGTAGGTAGATTTAAAATGCAGATTAGACAGTTTAGAGCGTAGGAGGGAAAACTGAATATAGACACCCTCATCTTGTATCATTTGTAATATTAACATTATCAATCGAGAAGAGAGCATACAGTATAGAGGAGAAGAAGCATAGAGTTGTGTAGAAGAGCCCATGTACATAAGTTCTGAGATTAATATATGAAGTTTTGATTCAGACTCATGGTGTTCTAATACATTCTGTGTATACATGCTAAATGTTATGCTCATGGTTGTTTTACTCTTTATGTTGTACATTTGATTTTATGCTATGTATGTATGATTTCATGTTGGGTATTTGAAGTCTGAAAGAGTGAAGAAATGAGTTTCAATTGTTTCTCTTCTTGAGTCAAAGTTCCTGCAAGGAGTGCAGTGGAGCGTCTGCAAGGAGTGCGTTGACAGGTTCAGAGTTTATCTCTGAAAGCTTAGGGGGGATACCTTTGTTCTCATCTTTCGCAGAAGTGCGAGTCAGTCACAGAAGCCGTGCAAGGTATGCGTAGGCTGGTTGAAAGTTCAGAACTTGTCAACTGAGAGAAGAGTTGAAGGACTACTATCGCAAGGGGAGTGCACATGGTCGAAGAAACCAAATACTTGAAGTATCTGAAGGGTTTCCACAAGGAGTGCATGCAAGAGTTTTTTGAAGACTCGAAATTGTAAAAGAAGCTCGAGAGAGTTAGTGTTTGAAAACTTTTCAAAGGAAGGTAGAAATTAAACATGTTTTAAGGGAGGCGCGACGAATTTGTTTTGCAGAGGCCAGTTTCTGGCGAAAGAACGTTTGTTCGTTTCATAGAAATTATCAAAAGAAGAATCGGGTGGACAAAGTTCTCTGAGGGGAAGTTGTGAAGTCCCGAGGGTCGTTAGACCTTGCAGAGGAGTAAGGGGAGTTATGGCGATGGTTTTCCAAAGTATAAGCTCAGGAGAGATAGATCCATAGACCCAAGCCAATGAGGGTCGTTGGATTACTCGTGAACTTTCATTTTGGAGTTCAGAGGTTTGAGGGGGCGGAAGAATTCGCGTCCAAAGATAGAGGACAACATAGTGGAAAGGTGGCGTACTTGTCAATAAGCGGAAGTCAAATTCGGTGACCATTTCGGGAGTTCGTGGGTTGGAGAACCGAAAGCTTAGCATCAGGATTCACGAAATCGTGAAGTCCAAAACCCCGAAAATGTGGAAAGTTTCGTTGTGGGGCCAGTACTGGGAAACGTGTCGAAATTCGACATTTCGACATTTCGGGGAATAAGAGGTCGGGATATTTGTTCTGGAGATTCCCAAAATCGCGAAACGTGGTATAAGTGTGGAGGATAACAAGGCCTACATTTCGGCGAATCGACAATTCGATCTTCGGAAGTCGAAGAGTCGAGACACTCGGTAACAGGAGTCACGATATCCGAAGCTCCGAAATAGTGAAGGATGTGATCACATAGTGGATCGAAGAATTTGAATTGGTGCTTAGCATTTGTGCACACGGGCTCAATTCATAAGGACTTGTGGTGACACCATCGTAGGTGTATTTGATTTCCTGAGAAGGAATCAAAGAGTCAGTTAGATTCAAAGGGCAGAAAGAGAGCGATCTTGTGCGGCCCTTAACCCGAGGGTTTGTACCAACTTCCTTCAACTTTGTATCTTCCTAAGCTGTGGGTCTCCTCCTAAATCTGATCTACAAGAACACATAGGCAAACAATGCTACAAATATACAATCTCTAATTATCAATGTTAGCATTCAAATATAAACGTAGATGCATTAATCAATAAAGATATAAATACACAAAGTATTGGGATAGGAAAATAACTCTTTTATTCAAACTGAAGATTAAAATATTACAACCTTCTCATCGACAGACGCTCCGCGAAGCAGGTTCGAGCTCCTCTTACTACTACTCCAAGTGCACAATTCCCATGATACCTTTCATAATCAACTGATCTCCTTGGGGAAAGGGAAGGGATTGTATAGGGAAAGGGTTGGAGGGGGAATGTTGAGGCCAAATCTCAGAAAGGGCTGCAAAGCTTGGGCTAGAAGGGGAAGGGATTTTGGTAGAGTTTATTTTCTCTAATGCTTGATTATGGAATGGGACCCCAAGACCTCTTTTTATATGACAAAAATATGGTTTTTCAGTTTGGGGATGGGCTACAATGGGTGAAATGGTTGGGAAACCCTCGATAGCATGTAAACTTCATTGAATTCCTTGCAAATTTTTATTTTTTGCACCTTTTGGAGGTAAACATGGGTTGTTTAGAATGCAACCTACATATGTACGTGGGTTGTCTAGTATGAAACATGCATGTGTACAAGGTAAGTACTGCAGCAGGGCATGTACATGCTCCAAAAAATGGTTTTTTCAAAAGAGATCCTCAATTGTAATTTGGAAAATGGTGTAAGTAAAGAGGCCAATGCCACGTATGCATAGGTAGGGAATTTTAGGGCTATAATAGATGCCCCCTAATGTGTGAGGTCAGAAGAGAAAATGACGATCTCATAATAAATTACAATATCTTTACCAGTGGGAAGGCACAGGGTCGAGAGCCCGGGACCATAGTTCGAGAGGTCGCTATCTGCAAAACAATCATAATCTCTCTAAGGAGGGCATACCCATGTTCAGAATGAACTAATCATGGTTTCCAATAAAGTACACTACATATCCGTGTCATAGAAATTTTTGTAGAAAGTGTAGTCACGAGCAATACATAGTGGATCTACATCTCAAAATCACTCGATGATATTCAAGTACAATATGCATCTTTAAGAAGCATCAGCGCCTGTGGCTGGAGATGAGGACTTTATAGCTCGAGACACAACTTAAATATTTTCAACAACTTAGGTAGGAGTACAATAGGAGTGTAAGAATCACTACTCTGAGGTCTTCGACATGTTATCGGGGAAAGACTAGAGGATCTCGATCAACAGGCACATGACTTCATCGATTTTGAATCTGGACTTGACTAGACTCACGGGATGGCCAACTCATGAAAGTCAAGAGAAAAATTGTAGAATGGATGAATTAGGTTGGATAAAACTTCCCTTGGTCAAAAGCACGGAATATGATCAGACTTAGGCAACGTAATATTGACATAAGTCTACGATGCAGGAGGCACCACAAACTCTCCATATGTTTGGAAGAATAACCAAACAGAGGAGGAGACAACTCTATGTAGTGAGAACAAATTCCTGAGGTCATACTAGATCCCAATTCTTGGAGAACAAATGTAAGGATGTGCTTTGTCCAAGGGTGACTATCTTGCTGCCGAAAAAAGAATTGATATATCTCATCCCCTCTTTTTGGAATATTTGATTTTTTTGTCTTTTTCAAATTTTTAACTATCTTGAAAAGGAATAAAAGAATGCTACATTACAAAGGAGGAACGAGTGTCGCGAGCAAGAAAATTGGTTCCAAGCACATGGAACATACTGATGCTTAGGGCAAGGATACATGTGTAGGATAAGGACACTCGGGGAAAATTCCTCCATGGGTTAATGTGTCAGATCGCAAAAGGGAAAAAAGTGTTGCAAGGCTTGCGTATAAGGAATGATTTAAAGGTCCAGTTGAGAGCAACATGGAGCCGACATTAGGTAAAAGGAAAAAATATGAGACCCACAATGCGATTAAGTATGACACAACAAGACTCCTTCCATGCGAATTTTTATGAGCCCAGAGAAGGTAAGCTCGATGGTTTTTTCACGTTTAGAGAGTCTAAAAAAATGTTAAAATAAGACTCCAGGGAGTTCCTTTTTCGCAATTAGTCTAGTCGGTTCGAAAAAGGGTTAAACTTATACCAAAAAGACGTCTCTTCAATACCATTTTAACAAGTGTGATTAAGACAAGATCACTCGACGATCTTTTCAATTTTAAGGAGTCTGAAAAGATCTTAACTATGGACTCACAAAATTTTTCTAGGTTTAGTCTCCTTTGCTCGAAAAAGTATAAAATATAATTAACAAGAACTCTCCTGACGATACAAGTCTCTCGAGGTGTACCTTTTTTATAGAATAATCTATTGGCTGGAAAAAAGGTTAAACTCATGCCGAATAGATGTTCTTTCTAGACCAATTAATGAGTGTGAAAGGAACAAGGTGACTTGGTGAAATTTTTATATTTAGGGAGTCTAAAAAGAGCTTAACTATGGATTCTGAGGGGGTTCCTTTTTCATAAGTAATCTCCAAGGCCCGAAAAAGAGACAAACCAAAACCAAGGAGAATGTTCCTTTTTCAAAAATTTAGTCCCTTAGTCCCGAAAAAGGGTTAAACTTACGCCTGAGAATACTCTTCTAGCAAACTGAAGTTCCTAGAGCATACCTTTATTCGTAAAATTAGCCATCTAGACCAAAAAAGGGGTAAACTACCGTCGGACAGATGTGCCTCAAATTTGAGTTTGGCGAGCGTAAAGGGTGACAAGATCGCTCGGTAATCTTTTCAATTTTTGAGAGTCTTAAAAGAGCTTAAAGAAGACTCCATGGGGGGCTTCTTTTCTCAAGTAATCAAGACGAGATTGAAAAGAATAAACATGGTATCTTTGGATGTTGCTTTCAAAGTTTAAACGAGCTTGAAAGACAACAAGCCATGCTCATTAGGGAGTCCCCTGGATAAGGCCAATAATTATGACTAGAGAGAATAATGAGGCTTCAATATGTAATCATGGCAGGACTAACAAGGAGTCCCAAGCCTATAGATACAACTCACTGCATGGACGCCAAAAATGCAGCAAAGGATCTACTTAGGGAATTCATGTAGAGGTAGGCTCTACCACCTAATTACAACACTTCTAAATCAACTGAGAAGGTTCCATGTCACAGTTCAGTGGGATTGATCCTATGGAAAAGTGGAAAATTCAATAGTATGCAAAATGTGGAGGAAGAAAACCTATCCTATATGAAAAAGTTGAAAAAATGTCTTTCACCATGGGATGATATAATTGTAACCCATCTCAAGAAAATTACTAAACCAAAAGGACAATTTCATCGCAATGACCGAAAGATAACTCAAAAGAGAAATTAGGTAGCCACCGAGTCATGAAAAGTGAAAAAGGGGGACCAAATTAGGGCAAAAAGGGCCAAAAAAGTCTATAAATAGAGGTGGATAGCTCATTTTTACCATTGCAATTTGGAAAATAGAAAAAAGGTCAAATTGATTTATGAATTTTTTATGTATAATTTGAAGAAGCAAGAGACATATATGAATTCTTCTAAAAAATATATCTAATTAAAAAATAAAAATAGTCCAAAATGAAGTCCAGGAAGTGGAGTTATGTTAAGAACCAAACATCAATATAGCATAGAAAAACCTCAGGAAAAGTACTCAACGCCTTGAAAAAGAGATAAATTCAGATAATAAGCCTCTTCGAGGGGGCAACCTCCTTTTACCCCACTTAAATGTTCAAGTACAAGATG
>ML780832.1:193485-237725 GCA_009831015.1 Picea engelmannii
AGTTCATTTATGTCCCTACGCATTTATTCACCTTCATCAAGAGTCCAAGTAGGATTTTCTGGAGGCTTATTTGGTGTAGAAGTTCCCTTTTTGGGTGGCATGTTGGCCAAGTATCACTTTTTAACCTTGATTTTGAGGTGGTTTTGCTAGACAATATTTCTTCTGTTGTATCTCCCAATTTTTGGACCTTCTGGGTATGAAAATTTATCTTATGTATTTCTCTGATATTTATTCTCTTCAATGCCACAGGTCTGATCAAAATTGGATGTGCCAAGTGGAATGTACGGTAACTTCCCCACAACTTGCTGATTTTTGGCCTTTCCAGGAGATTTCACTTGTATAGTGTGCCCCACACAAAATAATTGATATAAAATTCTGAAACTCGCACCCAAAATACTACAGACTGTCCAATATCCAATGCAACCAGTCCCACACAATTTGGATACTCTAGGAAGAAGTTATGATTGTTTTACTTGGAACACCTTCTTGAGACTAGCCAATAGGACTAGTCAGATACCCTATCTTAGACAGGGTGTATCTACAAATTTAAGATGACCCAGAAGCTAAACTTTTTACCACAGATAAATTACTAATTTATGTAAATGGCCTCCGGAGTTCAGGGTCTGAAACGTTACAGAAAAATGTTTATAGCGAAAATTCCACCAAGACTCATTTCAGGATTATTCCAGAACCCTATCTTGTACAGGCTATATATCCGAAAGTATAAGGCCTCAGGAGCTAAATTTTGAACCCAACGTACCTTGATCCGTCCACTAAATATCCTCCAAGCCGTTCCTTCTGAAACGTTGTATAAAAAAATTTATAGCGAAAATTCCACAGTGCTCAGATGTAACAGTGAAACCCCAAGACCTTGAGCTCTGATACCATATGTTAAGAACCAAACATCAATATAGCATAGAAAAACCTCAGGAAAAGTACTCAACGCCTTGAAAAAGAGATAAATTCAGATAATAAGCCTCGTTGAGGGGGAAACCTCCTTTTACCCCACTTAAATGTTCAAGTACAAGATGATTCAAAATGAAAATGTCTCCTTGGTATATATATAGGAGACTAGGAGGTATAATTACAAATAATGGCTTAAAGCCGACATAAATAAAATAACATTACTAATCTAATATGCCCCAATTAAGGGGTAATGAGACAATATTAGGGCTTAACAAGTTCTCATTGATTTTAAATCAACATTTTTTTAAGGTTTTTTCTCGTGGCGGCTGCAAATTTCGCAGATTGGATATATTTTGATAGATTACATAGATTTTAGTCAAACCAATTCCAATAGATCTAGAGAAACTATGACATTTCATAATTGGGGTCATAATAGCGAATCCGAGAAGTATTCATAAGTTACGATCATTTTAACTTTTCGGCCTCAAACGCTACCTTGAAAAGTAAGTTATTTTCTAGTGATTATAGAGCTCTTTCTTGGATCAACAAGCTCTTAAATTTTTGAATTTTTTTTAGAGATGTGTTTCGACATCTTTAAATAACATAATGATATGTCATTTAGTGGGTAAAATTGTGGTCAGGGAAGAATACACACAAGAAATACAAGTGGAATCACATTGTTGGAAACCCTTGTAACATATGTTGTTACTCCTTCGAGTAATACCGCATCATGGAGTACTTGTATATTGAATCTCTCTTTCACATACCCCCGGGTATATAGGAAGTCCCTCATGTATACCTGAAACCATCTTTAAATAAACTAATTGGTTGTCTTGTTGCTATAGCACACCAAGATCATCATTTGGGGAGATCACTCTCCAATACCTAGGTAGTCAAGTAGTACAACTAAGGGAATGGTTGAGCCTCCTTAGTTCCTTGAGATATTGGGCTCAGTACTATTTTTGAACCTTATACGTATATCAAAGAGCTATATCACTTGCCACTCCCTTACCCTTGAGACACAATAAACTTTTTGAATGAGCTCACTGGTGGAGCCCTATAAACCACCACAGACCAACACCCCAAACAATATGACCACCTACTCTATTTTCGACATATTTGACAACTTGGATGATCAATACGCACATCTTAATGGCCAGTTTCAACAAATGCAATAGACCATAAACAATTGGGATGAGAATTTAGATAATAAGTTGAATGAGAAATTTAAGAAGTTGGCACCTATGCTAGCTCAAGGCATACCAAAATAAGAACCCTGGAATGTACAACACATTGAGCCACACCATAAAGAAGCTTCTAACTCATGACTATTTCACCACTAGTATTTCTCTTTAGGTCCTCATAGCCATAAACCAATGGATAATAACATGTGGCATTGTTTACCTAAGGTGGACCTGAACAAGTTTGATATTTCTGACCCATCATGATGGGTCACCCAAATGGAACATTACTTCTCCCTCCATGGCATTACCAATGAAATGATGAAACTTAGGGTGGGGGTCTTTGTTAGCACAGGGGCAGACCCAGGGTTCAATGCTACAACAACGCACCAACAAAACCCTAACTATCATCCCTTTCGGTAACACCTATGAAGCAGATGAAGTCTCACCCGAGGTAGAGGCAGGGGTGGTTGCAGGACTCAAGTGTCTGCATCCTTAGTTGGGACATAGTTTTGTGATTATAATACTTAACAGAGCACTTAGCATCAACATTTAATCAATATTCAACCAATAACTACTGTGCAAATAAAACAGAGCATTGCATCATTCACTCATATATGATGTATTTAAGCACTCTATCATACAAAGGTAGGTTATGTCTAGCAGATCAAGCACTAAGCACCTTCATATAGATCAGATCTAACATTCTTACACATCATTAGCACAAAGCATAAATAGATTTATCTATCTCTATCAAAGCACTTATCAAGCGAAGTTATAAACACATCAAGACAAGCACAAAGTGGAACAACATAGTGTTTACGTGATTCACCCCCACCCTGGGGCTACGCCCACCAACTCTTCTTTTTTATTGTCTTCAGTCAATTGGTTACAAGCATAGAGCCTCAAAATCCTACTTTTCCTAGGACAGGGGATCTGCGCACCTCACTAGATCCTCCTTGCTTGAGTAGATTTAAGCACACAGCCTTCCACAACCTCTTACAATGACTTGCACTTAGCTCTACAAGTCTCACACAGTATGCCCAGAGAACTTATAATCCTTCAATCACATAGATCTATCACTTAGCCATTCGTCACACTCTATATTTCCTATACATCTATATATATTACAAAATAATCCTAAACATGGGTAAACCCATGGGCTGACATCTCATGCCCGTTACATAATCCCAAATACCCAAAAAGGACCCAAAAAAGGGGTCGAGATTCGTGATCTCTGCTTCGTCTTGCGATCCTCCTTCGACAGGATTTCAAAGTATGAAAATAGGTCAAACTTGACCAGATCCCTCAAAACTTGGTCAAGGTCCAACACGCCCCCAACACTCACCTGTGACTCATCCTGAGTCACTTTGATGTAGGAAGTTCTGCTTCAAACACTTCGAGCTTGGATTGAACTGATTCAACTTGTTGTTGTGCTACAACCTCTTGTTCAACAAACTCTTGAATGACTGCATCATTCACAGGTCCTTCTAGGCATTGTTCTGCTGCGGTGCTAACCTATTCCAGTTTTGCTCCTTAGCCTTCTACTTCTATAAACAACTGATAGGCCTTATCTTGCAC
The DNA here is from genome assembly GCA_009831015.1 of Picea engelmannii. Classification (NCBI taxonomy): domain Eukaryota; kingdom Viridiplantae; phylum Streptophyta; class Pinopsida; order Pinales; family Pinaceae; genus Picea; species Picea engelmannii. Next base: position 197,154 of record ML780832.1, read on the forward strand.
AGGTTGGAGTTTATGAGTTATCTCCATAAATCTGCTCTGGATAGTATGGATTTGTTGTTGGGCGGTTCGCTACTCTTGAGATCTCTTCATTCTCTCCACAATTGTTAGGGATTTCAGCTGCATCTGTAGTGTTTCTGCGTGTTGCTTCACCTCCTAGAGCTGCGAATCCAGTGCCTGCAACTCTAGTTTCTCGGTATGTTTTTCATATGTCTGGGCATTGCGATCAAAAAATTGCTTGAATTCTAAGGCAAGGGCCTTTAGCCTTTCAACTGCGCTCCTGGCAGTTGCTTCTCGTTGGTCCTTTACCTCCTGTGGGGTCTCAGGCACAGTGCGTAGTTCTAGGTATGTGATGCGTTGCTGCAGTTGTTGGATCACTTCTTCAAGTTGTGCTACTTTCTTCGTGACTTGATCCTCTGCCTTTACTTCTACGACAGTCACAGAGCACAGTGCTCTGTTGACCGCTTCCTTCACTTCGAGTTGCTCGGCGAGCAATTGTTCCTTGCCTTGCTGCAGCTATGCCTTTTCTTCATCGAAATTTTCTTGGACAACACTCTTTTCATGTTCAAGAGCTCGACATTGTTATACAAGTACTCCCTATACTTGTACCAAAGCCTGGGTGGCTTGCGTTGTTTCCTCTTGTGCTTGTCGAAGGAGAGCTTTGACTGTATCAGCGAGCCCATGGAGTTGGGTTGGCTCATCTCTCAGTTCTGGTGTTCCCAATGACAGAGGTGTAGTGGGGAATGTGCGGCTGGAATGTAGTTCCTGTTGCACTCCTTGGAGTTCGACCTCAATTCTATTGTACATCTCCTCCTTCTTAGTCTCTTGCTTCTCTGCTATCTCTAATGAAGCATCATTCAGGGCTACGATGATGAAATTGAAATCATCATAGGTGAGGACGGTCTGCATCTTAGTTATAGGAGATTTTGATCTCTTCCAGGGGGAGGGCTTTGGGGGGGAAATCTTCCTTTTCTTCGAGGGGTCCTCCTTGTCTCTGGGTGGTGTTACTTCTTATTTCCTTTGTTCAGCTTCTGTACCATCTATCTCTTCGCCATCACCTCCTTTCTCTGGTGACATGGAAGTAGTCTTCACTGAGGCACTTCTTAAATCTTGTACTTCGTCAGTCTTCTTTGCTTTTCTAGGTCCGGGTGTATCCTGCACAACTTCTGGGCTGTCGATGTCAGATATCTCCATAGGGTATGCTGGAATAAGTAGGTTAGCTGACCATTCCATAGTAATCTCCTCTAATTCCTCCTCCCTTTGCTTGTAATAGGACTGAAGTTGTTGCTTGTTCTCATCGACTCGCGCTGTGATATAAATGAAATGTCAATCAATGTTGAACTTCATCAAAGGCCTGAATCGGTGTATAGTGTTCGGTATCATGTGAGGCTCAGACTGTATGGATATCTTCAATTGATTGTAGTATGTATGGAACATGGAATTTGACTACCATTTCTTATTCATGTCACTTGAGTACCACAATGTATTGAACTTCGTGGCCAATGGCTCAAATGGCTCGAGGTCCGGGAAGGTCGCACCTTCCGGCATATCCCAGGCGATGAAAGCGATTAGGATCAATAGCCAACTGAAATGAAATTCCTACCCTTGAACCTGGGATTCTCTGTAGTCAATTTCTAATTGGTTCACCAAGTACTTTGCCTAATTCATTTGTAGGCCCTCCATGCACTTCCCTGCGAGGTCGAATACAAAACCAGTCACTTGGGTGGGTCGGTTCTTGTGTACCAACTTCCCTGCAATCGTCTGAAAGGCGAGGTGCATTGCACCATTCTGAATAGAGGCTACCTTGTAGCCTTGCGTTCCCTTCTCTACATTGTCGTAGGTGTCCTTGATCCTTTGTGCGAGAGCGCGGTCCATGGATTTTCAAGGATAAAAATCCTATGGGTTGGGTCCTTGCATACTAAAACCCGTGATCCGATTGATCAAGGTCAGATCAACTGTGATACGGTGGTTGAGACATAAATATCCACCATGGTAACAATACAACAACATCTTGACACATGCATTCACCTCTTGGTGTCTTCTAAAGTGGGGAATTTTCATGACATTGAGCAGAGTGGACTACATGAGGTTATGGGTCCATGATTGGGGAATTACCTTTGAGTTTTTCCCTTTTGTTCTAGTCAGATACTTATGAGGGAATAACATTTTGTAGACTTTGCGATCGTCGAGGTTGATAACTTCAACGTTGCAATCTTATCTTGGTCTGCTCACACTGCGCATATCCCCTTCGGGAGGTATGCAGTGACCAAGGCGTACTCCAAATATCTAGGTACGTTGTCGCAGTTTACAACACCTCTTAAAGGTGGTATATAGGTGGGTAAGATAGTCGGGATCAGTTTAGCATTAATTCATCCTTGTGCTTAGTTTTCTTCTCATCGAATGACCGTGATGATCCTGCTCCATGAGCAGTGGATGGAGATGTTGGCAGTCCTCTCATGGATGATGCTTGTATACCTGTAGACATCGACATGACTCTTTTATTCATGAGGTCGATCAAAACTTCCTTAACAACTATTTCTACAACGCTCAACTTATCCAACATACACGCTCGGGGTTAACAATATCAGGTTCAGGGGGTAGCTTAGACACAGTAACGAGATAGAGAGAAGAAGCACGATGATCACTGTATAAACTCAACTTAGTCTTCAAGCTCAAATTCTCAATTGGCAAAAGTGTTCTCGGTGCGTGGCACGGTGGGATAAATAGGTAACTCGACAATGGGTCACTTGCAACGGGTATGAGGCCTTCATTAACTCGGTTATGTCCATTATGGTATGGTCCCAATGGTCAGATGGCGAGTTGGCTAGCCATAAATGGATTTCTATCAATTCAGTGCATTGATCTAATGGTTATAATGTCCCCAATGGCTATATTGCTTCGCCATGGTGAAGTGCCATGTGTCGTTGTTCTAATATCATTACGAAGCTCCAATTTTTCAATTTTTCCTTCTGCGAGGTTCCCTCTGGAGCCTTCTGCAACTTATCGATCTTGGCTCTCTTCTTACTTAAATTTCTAGCCTTCTTCCCAGTGAGATTCGTCTTGGTATTCCTTTTTCCATTCTGATTTTTGTCTTCTTTTGACCTAGTCACTTCGCACTGTTGAGATTCTTCCCTAGGGTTCCAGGATAATGCTTCTTCTTTGTCTGGGATAGGTACTTCAATCTTCTATGGATCCTCTAGTGTTCTTGAAACTTCGACATCTGGGTCTCTAGTGTTAAATAACTTCGATCCGTTCTCTTGTTCTTCAATCAAGTGTGTGATCCTTCTACTCATGAAATGTTTTAATTCTTGCTTCTTCTGCTCCAAAAATTCTTCTTCTTCCTTTTGTCTGGCTCGATCTCTATCAATCCAGGGTTTTCCTAATAACATGGTAAATGGGGCATTGTCCTCAATAAATTTAATAATCTCAAAATCTTCTTCTGTCAAAGTTCCATTAGCAGTCATAGGTATCTGAGTGAGCCTTCCACATAGGTTTATCAACTTTCCTCTGAATAACCCTATTCCTCCTAATGAAGGGATCATAGCAGGCTTCCCTATAGCTTACCAAGTTCTCTCTGTCATGATATTCACCTGTGTTTCCTTATATATAACACAATCAATGTCGAAGTCTCCTATTCTTGCTTCAATGCATTCTTTTTCCTTGAAGATATCTGATAATCTGACATGTCGGTGGTCATTCAGGGTTTCTTTCTTTTGTAGAAATACTTTCTCTGATTCTTTCTGGGGTTATGCTATTTCTGTATCTGCCTTAGGGTTTTCTTGATTCAAATTCATTCCTTCTAGCTTAGCAATCATTCTAGGGAAATCCAACACTTCATGGCCCATAACTTTACAACAAAGACAACTAGGTCTTTTCCCAGGGATTTCCTTAGCAAGATGTACAAGTATTATGCAACTGTAACAGAGGGTTAATCCTCTCTTTCGTTTAAGTGAGCTTCAACCTTTCCTGTACTGTGCACTAGGCTCATAGGAGGTAACCTACAAAAAATTATTTCTCGGATCCTGCATCCATTTGTTAGTCCAAACATTCTTTCTATGCATAGGTATAACATATTTTTCACTATTCATATCAGATCTACTCATATCAAACCTTCTTTCATCTATTAGTGCCCTATTTTTCAAGCTAGGACAAAATTTATCAAACACACATAGATTCATACTTTTGAAACCAAAATTTCCAATTATCTTACTTTTTTAGAGCACAAAGCTTCTAGATCTAGACCTTTTCACTATTCTTACCTTTATCAAAGCACAGAGCTTACAGGTCTTACCTTTATTCTTCATATCTGACCTCTTTTCTTGGCACAGATCTCCTCAGGTCAAGTAGAATGTTGCGCACTAGGGAAACAAATCTATGCACAGAGATTTCACAATCTCAGGTCGAATCTTTGCACAAATATTATTCTTTCTCAGTTCCTACCAATCACAATTCGAGATCCGATACTGTTCACTTCAACAGTAGATCTACACACATAACTTCTCTTTAGTTCCCAACAATCGCATTTTCGGTCCCAGCAATGAAACCATTTGTTGGCATAGGGGCAGACCCGAGGTTCAACGCTACAACAACGCACCAACAAAACCCTAACTACTGGCCCTTTCGGCAACACCTACGAAGAAGATGAAATCTCACCTGAGGTAGAGGCAGGGGTGGTTTTAGGACTCAAGTGTCTACAACCTTAGCTGGGACATAGATCTGTGATTATAATAATTAACAGAGCACTTAGAATCAACAGTTCATCAATATTCAACCAATAACTATTGTGCAGATAGAACATAGAATCACATCATTCACTCAGATCTGATGTATTTAAGAACTCTATCATACACAAGTAGGTTATATCTAACAGATCAAGCACTAAGAACCTTCATATAGATCAGATCTAACATTCTTACACATCATTAGCACAAATCATAAGCAGATTTATCTATCTCTATCAAAGCACTTAGCAAGCAAAGTTATAAACACATCAAGACAAGCACAAAGCGGAACACCACAGTGTTTACGTGGTTCACCCCCACCCTGGGGCTACACCCACAAAATCTTCTTCTTTATTGTCTTCATTCAATAGGTTACAAGCGCAGAGCCTCAAAACCCTACTTCGCCAAGGACAAGAGATATGCGCACCTCGCTAGATCCTCCTTCCTTGAGTAGATCTAAGAACACATCCTTCCACAACCTCGTACAATGACTTGCACTTAGCTCTGCAAGTCTTACACAGTATGCAAAGAGCACTTATAATCCTTCAATCACAAATATCTAGCACTTAGCCATTCATCACACTCTGTAGTTCCTATACATCTATATATATATTACAAAATAGGCCTAAACATGGGTAAACCCATGGGCCGACATCCCATGCCCGTTACATAATCCCAAATACCCAAAAAGGACCCAAAAAAGGGGTCGAGATTCTTGATCTCCGCTTCATCTTGCGCTCCTCCTTCGACAGACAGTTGAAGTCCGAAAATAGGTCAAACTTGACGAGATCCCTCAAAGCTTGGTCAAGGGCCAACAGTCTTGATTTTGTATTTGAAATGATGAACATGGTGGGAAGGACATAAAAAATCCTATACATGCTATATCTCTTGGCGTCAGTTTGTTAAAGCTATCCATGTACGTTTCGAGAGAGACACTCACTCTTTGGGGAAGCTTACCAAAATATGCCAAACAAGTTTAGTCACAAACTTTATGGCAACGTTTGAGAATTTAGTTATTCATACAAAAAACTTAACAATTTTTCGTTATAATGAATGTTTCATTGGTATCCTTAAGGAGTATATTCGAGTACAAGTTAGAATGTAGTGTCCTACTACATGGTTAGAAGCATGTCAAAGGGCTCTAGAACCACCTAAGGGAACTCAAAATGCATGGGCACATACCCTTCATGGTTTTGGAAATATATTACTTTCGTGGAATTAAGCTAGAATAACTAGATGGAACATTACACAAGATTTGGGTGAACGAAACTCACCCAAAATCCTTTGCTTCACCATTTAAATGAACTTTACAAGAGGGTCTAATGTACATATTTTTGTTTCTTTTCAGATTCTTTCTTTCTATTACTTGATTTAGTCACTCATTTTGTTATTTTGATAATTCCGAGTCTTTCTTTTTAGACAAGTAACAACTTTGTGGTTAGGTTGAACCTATATCTAAAATATGAATCACATAAGTTGTACATGGGATTGAGTTTTCTAGTGAATCTATTGGACAGGGAAAGTCAGTAAGTTAATACTAAGTGAATTATCTCTTGGGTCGCATCATTGCATTTATACATAGTTGTGGCAATGTCAGTCTATCTGGGGATTGGGCTACATTTGCGAGTTAAGAGTGAAAGGTGTCAAAAAAGTTTCCATGAATAGTTCTAATGGTGATGAAAAATGGGTGCAAATGTGATTAAGTGATGTGAATGATGGGATAGGCTGCCACTGTCATAATTTTCCTATTTTAGTTTTTTTTTATATTTAGTCGAGGTTTTTAGAGTTAATGCATTCAATTTTATCAAATTTACACATTAATGTAATTTAGTGGTTTTCAAAATACCAATTGTTTTTCAAAATTGTCTCCCTTAGCAACTTGTTATTCATTTTATTTTCTCATTGACAATTATATTGTGTAATGACTTCTAGTTTATCTCAATTCTTAATGTACTAACCAACCAACTAGCAAGTCAAGTTATAGAAAATCACAAAGGGTCTACCAATAGTGTACTAGCACCAAGTTCCGCAAAGAGTTCACAAAATGGGGAAGGTATCTGCTAGTAGTGTTCATCTTCATTGAACTCATTGAAACCTCTTCCTTTGGGAACACTTTATAGAGTAGCATGTGTTGGACCTATATGTAAATAAAGAGTGGAAAGTATTGAAGTAGAAGTGACTTGAACAAACAAATCCCTAGTTGGCCTAGAACTTCATTGTAGGAGCTAAGATTCTTCCTGATTGTTGGACAACCCAAATGGAACAATTGGAACCCTTTTCCATGCAAGTTGTCACAAAGGTACAAAAACTAGTACCTTCTTTTATCCTTGCAGACATGGATATTAACAAAGATGAATCTATTGTGCAAGCGTGGTTAGGTCCTATTGGGCCCTTATCTATAATTCAATACGTGGTGGTTCCAACACAACAACCAGATATATTGTTGAATTGTGTGCCACCCATTTTGAGGGATCAAAGATTATCAAAAGTCGTGATCTGAATTTTGAGGAGGTAGTTGGAATTTTGCATTAATGACACAATTTGTGGCCTAATTACATAGGGTTTTTTAATAAGTCTTCCTGCATGTGAGCACAAGTATAAATGTAAAGGCTTCAACTTGTTTTGAATTTGTTGTTGGTGTTATCAAAGGTTAAGTTGATGGTTATTTGTTTAGAAGTTGTTGGTTGTCATAGTTGTTGTTTAGGGTTATAGATTTATGTTCTTTTCCAAACTCTAGGGATAATCTGGTTGTAGCAATTGGTAGTACCACTCAATCTACATTGAAGCATGAGGATGTAGTTTCATCCTTGTTATCTGAAGAGATGAGGCGGAAAAACATGGATATTCATAGCACAGATGCTTTATTTGTAAGAGGTCGTACCCAAGATAGGAATCCTAGTAAGCCTTCGAGGGGGAGATCTAAATCTACAGGTAGATCTAAGTCTCCAAGAAAATATTTGAGGAAATGTTGGAAGTGTGGTCAAATAGGGCATTATAAGAAAGATTGCAAGTCTAAGAAGGTTGAAAAACCAAAGGGATCTGATAGTACCTCTTCCACGAAGGCGAAAACCTCCACTGAAGAAGGAGGTGATCTTTACCTGGCATCTACAAGTACACATGCAGACTGTGATGTATGGTTGATCGACTTAGGTGCATCATATCATATGACTCCTCACAGGGAGTGGTTCTCTAAATATGAAAAATACGATGGTGTTGATGTATTCCTAGGAGATGACTTGACAACCAAAATCATGGGACGTGGAAGGGTTAAGTTGTTGCTAAAATGTGGAAGGATTAGAACTCTGCCTGGGGTTTTGCACATTCCAAAACTTGCTAGGAGCCTAATATCTATAAGCAAGTTGGATGATGCAGGAGTGGATACTATATTTGGAAAGAACACTTGCAAGATGGTACGAGGAGCATTGGTGTTGATGATGGGAGTTCGGTGTGGAACTTTGTACAAGTTGTTGGGAAGCACTTATACTAATGGGTGTAATAGTTTTGTTGTCCTTGAGAAGACAAATAAAGAAGACAAGACCAATATTGTCCCTGAAAATAAGACCATGTTGTGGCATCAAAGACTGGGGCATATTGGAGAAAAGGGCCTTTGAACACTACACGGTAAAGGCATGGTTGAAGGTATGTCTAATTTCACTCTGGATTTTGATTTATGTGAACATTTCATATATGGTAAACATACTCGAGTAAGATTCCCATCTGGTGCTACAAGAGAAAAGGGGATCTTAAAGTTGATACACAGTGATGTGTTTGGACCTGTGCTTATTCCATCACTAGGTAAGTCTATGTATTATGTTTCATTCATAGATGATTTCTCAAGGAACACATGGATTTATTTTCTTAGAAAGAAATATGAGGTATTTGATAAATTTAAAGAGTTTAAGGCTTTGGTAGAAAATCAGACAGAGAAGAAAATAAAGTTATTGAGAACATATAATGGTGGATAATTATGAGGAAATGAATTCGAAGAATTATGTAAGAAGTGTGGTATAGCAAGGCAGAAGACTACTCCATACACTCCTCAAAAGAATGGAGTTGCAGAAAGGATGAATAAGACACTAATGAAAAAATAAAGGAGCATGCTCAACGATGTCGAGTTAGGACAAGAATTCTAGGTACAACATGTTACCTGGTCAATTGATCACCTTCATCATCATTGGGTGACAAAACTCCACACGAGGTATGGATTGAAAATAAACCCTCTCTTCAACATATTAGAGTGTTTGGTTATGATGATTATGTACATGTTCCAAAGGAAAATAGGAGTAAGCTGGATAAAAAAGATGAAAAGTGTATCTTTATTGGTTATAAAGATGGTGTGAAAGGTTATAAGCTTTGGAACCCATAAACTAAGAAGACTGTTTACAGTCAGGATGTTATTTTTAGAGAGGTAAAAGATGTGTCCAAACAAGAATTCCTACCAAGGCAAGACGAACCTGAGAAAATAGAGCTAGAGTTGGATGATGCAAAATCTGAATCATCTGAAGAATATGAAGCATAAGAATAAGAAGAACCTCATACCCCAGTATTGAGGAGATCAGTGAGAGAAAGAAGAAAACCAGAAAGGTATCATCCACCTAATTTCCATTCCAATTTTTCTTTATCTATTACTGATGCTGATCCCAAAACGGTCAGGGAAGCAGATGATAGTAAACTTTGGAAGAAGGCCATGGTTGAAGAATTGGATGCCTTGGATAAGAATGAGGCATGGGATATAGTTGAGTTGCCATCTGGAAGAAAACATGTTGGTAGCAAATGGTTGTTTAAGAAGAAGTTTAACACAGAAGGAAAAGTGGAGAAATACAAAGCTTGGTTAGTAGCAAAAGGTTATTCCCATGTAGAGGGAATTGACTTTGGTGAGATTTTTTCTCCTATTGCTAAGTTAACTTCTATTAGATTTATTTTATCTATTGCTACTACTTTTGATATTGAAGTGGAACAGATGGATGTGAAGACATCATTCCTACATGGGGACCTAGAAGAAGAAATCTACATGAAGCAACCATAAAGATTTGTAGTAAAGGGAAAGAAAGAGCTGATATGTAAGCTAAAGAAGTCACTATATGGTCTAGAGCAATCGCCTAGGATGTGGTACCAAAATTTTGACACATACATCCTTAGATTGGGATTTGTGAGAAGCAGGGTTGATCACTGTGTATATTCCAAGTAGGTTGGTAATCACTTCATTTATGTAGTGTTGTATGTTGATGACATGTTGTTGGTAGGAAATAACATGGATGTTATCAAGGAGGTGAAATTGAATCTATCCTCCAAATTTGACATGAAGGATCTCGGTGCTGCTAACTTCATTCTGGGAATGGAGATTAAAAGAGATCGTGCAAACAAGACACTCTGGTTGAATCAGATAAAATATGTTGAGACAATATTGCAGAGGTTAAATATGCATGGAAGTAAACCAGTCAAGGTTCCTATTCTTATAGGTGTAAAGTTATCTGCAGATCAGTGTCCCAAGACACAGGAAGAAGAAGAGGACATGTCCCATCTTCCATATGCTAGTGCAATTGGCAGTTTGATGTATGCAATGGTCTGTACTAGACTGGACATTGCACAGGCAGTGGGATTTTTGAGCAAGTATATGTCAAAACCAGGGAAGGAGCATTGGACAACAGTAAAGAGGGTCTTCAGGTATTTGTGTGGAACTACCAATTATGGATTGTGCTACCAAGGAAGACCATGATTGGACAAAGTGGTGGACATACATGTCTTTGTTGATGCAGACTTGGCTGGAGATCTGGATCATAGAAGATCTACAAGTGGGTATGTGTTTAACCTATTTGGAGGAGAAATCGGTTGGATGAGCCAAAGACAAGCTGTAGTAGCACTCTCAACTACAGAAGTTGAATACATGGAAGCCTCTCATGCAAGAAAGGAAGCAGTATGGTTACAGAGATTGTGTTCAGGTATTGGGTTGGTACAAAAAGCAGTGAGATTAGATTGTGACAATTAGAGTGAAATCTTCCTGGCAAAGAACCCATCTTATCATTCGAAGACAAAGCATATTGATGTTCAATTTCACTTTGTGAGAGACATGGTTGAGGAAAAGAAGGTGTTGCTGGAAAAGGTTGACACTTTGAAGAATGTTGCAGTTTTATTGACAAAGTCTGTGAGCACATAAAAGTTCTCCTGGTGTAGAGTAACAATGGGCATTGTTGACTATATAACCCTATGGACCCCTGGATGCAAAGAAAACAACAAGTGGGAGAATGTTGGGTATATGTTATATTCTTTGCATGTGCGTGTGAGAGCGTGTCAAGTTCGACAACTGTGTCTAACGATCCCTCTAGTAGTTTTTGGGTGGTTTCTGCTATTTTTAGCGGTTTTCTAAATTAATCCCAAATTAAGGGATTAGGGTTTTGGTATCTATGGAATACCTAAAAGCATTGTATATATTGTATGGTGAATGGTGAAATTCGATATAATGAATATAAGAAAGGTTTTCCACGGTTGAGGGTTTCCGGTATAAATCTATGTGTACTATGTGAACGAGCCATTGATTAATATATGTTTTGCTTAAGAATCTATATGCATTGCTTTAGTTCACAGGTTTAAAACTTACAGTGATGTCTTGCACCGGTGTATGGAATTCCTATGAAATAAAATTCCCAACTCTATCATTTTATCAACCATAATCCAGTGAACTTCCTCCGAAGTATCAATATTAGATAATCTTTCAATTACATGCTTACTTTCATGATATTAAGTTCCATTAGTCATTTCAATAATTGCAGGCTTACTTCATGATATTAAGATCCATGGGTCATTTCAATATTATTTTTAGAAATGATTCGATAAGGGTCAAAGTGAAAAGATTCAACTAATTTAAAATCATATGTCTCTAAGATATGGGTTGCCTCCATGTAACCTTTCATGTCAGAAAATGCATAGTTGGAAAAAGAGAAAGGGGGTAGAAATAAGCCTTTTTATTTCTATCAAAGAAATGGATGTCATCCACATGTGACATATGTTTAACATACTTAGGTGCAAATAACATGGGAGAGAGAAAGATTGAGATCTTGTAGGGCTTGATCTCTACTCCATAGATAATTATCATTATATACTCCTCATTCGAGTAAAAATACCCCCTTCTAAATTTGGGGTTGATGTATAAGAAGGATCTAAATTCTATTGGCACCCTAGGTGGTAGATAGTCCATTATAATACAAAACTAGTGTAGTACAAATTATTTAGATACTCTCTAAAACTCTTCATAAGAGGATGTTGTTTGATCATAGGAAGTGAAAAAACCACATAATATAAGCTCCCATTATCATCAACCTTTTGGATACCTAGATATTAAAAGCTCTAGCACTGATAGAAAAGGATTATATAGACCAAATAAGATTGGAATTTGAACACTTTGTCAATTTGAAATTGAGACAACTAGGTATGAGAAAAATGTGCATTAAAACCAGAATACCTAAACATTAAGACGAAGTTGTTGGGAGTGTAAATAGATCCTATCAGAGATAACATGCAAGGATCCACAAATTCATCATTATCTCTCCCAAGCATAGTTGAGAACATTGAAATCGTGTCTCTACCAAATTTTGGAAAAAAATTAGATTGTTAAGGGTTTATGTATCTAGAAACCTCTGATTTTTAGGTAAAATACAAGAGATTAAATCCTTTTTTGGTTAGAAAACATGTTAGCATGCCTATTGGTTTGGAAATCAATGTATAGTTTAACAATACCTTTGGGAGTATATAATATATTTTCAATCGCTGAAATAGACACAGAAAAATTAGTCTAAAATTATCATAGGATAAAACTAGAATACATAAACATTAAGACGAAGTTGTTGGGAGTGTGAATAGATCCTATCAGAGATAACATGCAAGGATCCACAAATTCATCATTATCTCTCTCAAGCACAGTTGAGAACATTGAAATGGTGTCTCTACCAAATTTTGGAAAAAACTTAGATTGTTAAGGGGTTTCTATATCTAGAAACCTCTGATTTTTAGGTAAAATACAAGAGATTAAATCCTTTTTTTGGTTATAAAAAAAGTTAGCATGCCTATTGGTTTGAACATCAATGTCTAGTTTAACAATACCTTTGGGAGCATATAATATATTTTCAATTGTTGAAATAGACACAAGAAAAATGAGTCTAAAATTTTCATAAGATAAAACTTCCTTTCAATCCATCTCATAATTCTTAGCACATAATTCAACAAAATTTTATAAATGGGGGTAAGACATTGGATAAAACAAATTGAGCTAGGCCAAATTCCCAATGTTTGACCTTAGTTTTTCTATTGAGAAACTGATTGTACAAAGCATATCTTGAATTTCTTGCTTTGTCTTGCCTTAATCTAGGATCACAAAGTTTGGAAAACATATCTTTGAAGTTTTTTTCAGCAAATGACACCTTATCAGAATCTACTATTGAACTCTAGGAACGATAATAAGCAAAGGATTTTATCGGACAAATCAGTAAGTGAAGTCACAAACTAATCTCCCTAACTTCAACAAGAAGCTAGAACAAAACAGGGCAAAATACAAACTCCAACTTAGAGTTCATTGTCATATAAACTAGTTTAGAGAGGGAAAAATGACATACCTTTTAAATGGAATTTTGATCCTCGCTAGTGTCATCCTTGTCACTCCATATTTGGATTTGTGCGATGGCGAACCTATTTAAGAAGCACAAACTGACAAAGAGAGAGAACAACAATATATATATTCCAATGAATTCTATGAATAAGATCAAGGAGTTATACAATAAAAGTAAAGACACCTTTATAGGGAAGAAATGTATTGTTGCATTATGTTAAATGAAAGTGTATAATACAACCCATGCCTTGATGTTGCAAGGTCCCTTCCAATGTCTCTTTGCTTCAACACACACACCTTTGCTCCAATGCCTTTGATGAAGAAGATCCACAATCTGACTTAGAGAGATAAAGCAAAGCTATCTCCAATATCATCTATAACATAATTCTTCATGCATAAGCAAGCCTTAGCCTTTTCCATAAGAGATCCCTCTTTATATAGGGTGAAAGAGGGATGGATGAGGATATTAGGATGATCCCACTAAATCAGAGAAGTGAGTAAGATACAAACCGATCAGAGGCCACCTCATCTTCTAGAATATTCCCTTCTAAAACCTTCGTGAATTTCATTTTTCCTCTTGTTTAAGCATCGTCGCACCCTATACATAGGCATCCTACGACGACACCACAGTCTAACTTTGGTGCAGCATGTGACAGTCAAGAATCATCACACCCCAAGCATAGAGCAGCATGCGACAATCTCCTTTGACATAGTTTTTAAGGAAGAAAAGCTAATCCACTTTTCTCATGGAGAAAGTCTCTTTTAGTGTTTTCAAGGAACATGGAAGTGAGTCATGCACATATCGTCAGTTGATCACTGGGGTGACCAAAATAATGTGTAATAGAATGCCCCATAAATTATGAATTTAGAACCTGTGACAGATGAAATACTTTGTAGAATGTGTGTGTCGAAAACAAGGAGCACATCGATCAAGAACCTGCAAACAATCAAGCATCTGCATAATAATATAACATCATCTGAGCTAGGCATTCCCATACTCAGACTACAAGTGAATCTAATCATAAGTTTCAAGTGAGTCATGGCCACTAAACATACACTATGGATCCATGTCATTATGATTCAACATAGCCACGAGAAATATATTGTGGATCTATGCTCTTAAAGAATTCAAATTAGGACATAGCCACAAGACATACACAGTGGATCTATGTGTCAGTAAAAACTCTTGAATACTCCGTTGAAATCTGGACCGATATGGTGAGATCCAAGGTCTTCATTTCCATCATACTGAAGTATGAATCTATTCATGTGATTACAGGTGTCAAAGTCGAACATGGTAGAAACCACTTGGTTATCGGTCATTAATGAAAATCGTTAACAAGTGCAAGGGAAATCACCATTGATGTCAATGACTCCCAAGGTACTCTAGTACAATCCAATGAATGTGAATGAATGAGTTTAAGTCAAACAATCGATGGAATATTCCAATCAGGGGCCAATAATGTGAACCCATTGTTGAAAGCGAAGAGACCTGCCATCGAGGCATGCAAGATCCAAGGTACTAAATGATTTCTAATTTGTGTTCCCGGATAATGAGTTGAAGTCAACAAGAAAAGAATATTCATAGGAGGGCCTTAATGTATGCCCCATAAATGACATGAAATATGTAACAGATTTGAAGTAGATCGGAGTATGAAGTGATTTGCAACTGACTCGAGGAAGTCCGACATGGTAGAAAATTTAGAACTACAGATGGTTGACTTGATAGAAGGCTTGTTTAGGTTGGACTTCTCTTGAACATATGAACGACACAAAAATTGTCTTGGTAGAATTAAATCACGGAGGACCCAACATATGGACTTGTGAATGTTCAAACGAGAGACAAATGGATTTCCGAACCCGGATATAGTGATGAAGGGGGGTGTTATGTTCAAGAGACACTTATTGCCACTAACACAAATATAAATACACATTTCTTTCCCAACTTTCCCCCACCATTTCTGGTGAGTACCTCTTTATTTTTACGCAAGATTGAGGAGGATGACACATGCTTGTAATGTAATCTCATCCTTCGAATGAATCCCTTGAAGTATTTTTAACGAACCCTAGGAAGGAGTGGTTCGGTCCCATATGGGCCTTTCTCTGCTTGTTTTACAAATCCAAAGAAAGAAAACTTTGGGGTTTTTCATGTTTAGATATTCTGAAAAACACTTAAAGAAAACTCCAAAATGTCCTTTTTCGTAAGCTAGTCTGACAAGACCAAAAAAGAGATAATCTACTGCTCATCAAACGCTTTCTTAAAATACTTTTACGAGCATGAAAAGAACAAGGTCACTTGGCTATATTTTCATGTTTAGGGAGCTTGAAAAGAGCTTAAAGGATACTCCATAGGGTTCGTTTTTAGTATTACCAATGCGAGTTTGAAAAAGAGATAAAAGGTTACTTGATTGTATTCTCATGGCTTCACGAGCGTGAGAAAGAATTAAGACTGTGCTCAGAGTTTTTCCTAAAAAAACCTAACAGTATATGTACATAAGAAAAACACACAAAAACAACCAAAACAGGAGGATCTATGTCAAATGTCCCATCCTTAGATCTTTCAATCTGTAATAGAAACACTTTGCAAAGTTCATTAGACTTAGGGCATAGGTAAAATATTCAAAAAATAATTTAATTTGCAATAAAAAATTGTAAAAAGTAATAAAATAGGTCAAAATAACCCATTTACCATTACATTTTTCAATTTCACCCAAACAGTGCCCAAAACCCTCATTTTCTTCCAAATTTCAAGTGTCAATTCCAGAGCTTTGAGTGGACCATTTCGTGAATCGTTTTCGTCAAAAAGGTAATATCTTGCCCCTTTCTCTTTTCATGGTTTAAATTTTCATTTTAAATGGTTTATTGTTTAGTTAAGGTCGATTTTTTGGAGTTCATTGCGCTTTGAGATCGTCACAGGCTCACGCTATCGTGAAATGCGACGATCCCAAATCGTCGTAGGGGACACATAGCCAAGGTGTGATGATGTCTCTCTGTGTAAAATAAATCCCTTGCGACAACCACAAATCATTTTTTGAAAAGAGAAAATGAGTTAGGAAAACTTCCAAGTTTTGATTTTTGATGAATCTAATCATTCTTTGATGTTGTTTGGAAGGTTTTCCTCAGTCAAAATGCTCAAGTGGAGGGAATGTGAGCATGAATAAGAAGACTACTTTTTCAAGAATGAACCAGGCACTAACATGCACTCCGAGAGTGTGGCTTACTCAAATTCTTCAAGGCTCAGGGCATGAGAGCCCAACTGAGGCTATTGGAGTATCTAGTCCACATGTGGGATATCAATGAACAAGCCTTTCATGTGGGTGTGCATACACTCACCTTGGATATAGATGACATTTACTTTCTAACGGGGTTATCTCACTGAGGCTCTCAGGTATCACTCTCAGGAAGCAGGGGTGGAGGAGAACGCATGGATTATTACATTGCACACCACTGCATGCCAGGTAGAGAAAATCATAGTGGAAAGGTTGCCATTAGGGATGTTTAAGATTTACCATTGAGAACTATCCTTTATACTATCACCTGGATCGCAGGGAGTGCAACTCCCCACATGGATTTACAAATCCACTTTCATTACGCTATAGAGTGTGTGGAGCCTCGAGTCTTCAATTGGTGCGAGGGTCTCTTGAAGAACATGAAGAATCAACTGACAAAGTATCAGAATGGTCGGTCGAAATAGTTTGGATATGGATCCATTTTAGTATCCTTGTTCCTGGAGAGGGTCCCCATATTACGTCTATAGGTGGAGTACCCACTCCGCAATATCCATGGATGAAAACATGGGTGGATTTGATGGCTCGTCATGGTGGCGTGCCTATCGTAAAATATGACAAAGCTTTCTTCTAGTTGTTGAGAGATCAACTAATCATGGTGGAGGACTATGCTCACATTGGGACAAACTTCTGTGGGGATCCTGACTTGGCTCTACCTAAGGGATCTCAGTGGGGAGACATAGGTAAGAAGAAATTTTTTCATTATATGAAGTTTTGGTATTTTAATTATAAAATGTTTTTGTCATTTATCCAAGACTAATCAAGTGCTCTCAATAATGCAGATGTGGCACGTTATCGTCCTCCAGAATCATATCCCATTCAAATGCGAGGAGAGATAAGCATTGTGGTGGGTCGAGGAGTGGTTTTTGAATATCTCTAGGAGATCAAACAGAACCTAGAGGGATTAACCATGAACATCCCTGATATCACGGTGGTCAAACTAGCTCAGCACTACCAACGCCACACAGTGGGCATATCAACATCTATTGGTCGTCTTCTCTGTAGAGTGGCACGGTCAGTCATTTGTTACAATGAGAAAGATCCATGATGCTTATGTATATGAAGCCATGAGCTTCACTATTTTGACATTTTGGTCTTAGGACAAACACATTTTGTAACTTTTGACATATTAATATAAAGTTCCTACCAACTTACTTGTATTTTTAAATGTGTGTTTGTATTTATAAATGGTGAAAATGTCTGTCCAAAACATAATTAGCTAATGCATTTGTCAATGTGTTTAGACATCTAGGAATATGTTGATACTCAATATAATCAAAATGTCTTTCCAAGAGGCGAATTCTCAAGTATACCCGTAACAATGTAGGACTTAAGATGGAATAAACATTACTCAATTGCAGTACTATTAACTGTGAATCAATTCATGCAATAAGATGACGGATGCCAAATGAAATGGTGTCAGTTAATAACTCAATAAATACATTGTATTCCGCGATATTATTAGTTGCACGACCAAGGAAAACACCGTGTAGACTGATCAACTCATCTGTAGGTTCATAGATTTCCCATGCAACATATGCTAGGTTTTGAGTAATGTGACTAGCACCATGAGCAAAGCCTATATAGGGTAGTGAATACACTGACATCTGGAAACCAAGAAAAATGCAAGGTAAGTAGTTGAAAGGCGGAACAAAAATGAAAAACACACACTAGAGTATGATATACTAAAAATACAAAAAACTCATGCAAAAATAGTTTAAGCATATTACTTCTTCAAGTAAATCCCATTTATGGTTTCACTCAAAGGAATTCCATCATAATCTACCAGCTCATAAGCCCCTTTCTCCAATACTCATTTAATTATATAAGGGCTACGCCACATGGGCTCGAATTTCCTGGCCCCTAATAAGTCACGATCTTGTTCATAAAGGAGAACCAAATCACCCTCAGAAAAAACATGTGGTTTGACATGCTTGTCGTATTGACCTTTGACACGTTTCTTGTGAGTTTCAATGACCAAGGCAACATCACAACGAGTCTCATCTAATTTCATCAAATACAAGAAACATTCTTGTTCAGCTCAGGTGTTAGGGATAAGTTTGACAACTAGTTTCAAAGATGGGATTTAACATTCAATCGGAAGAATAAATTTGATACCATATACTAACTGGAAAGGTGTGAAACCTGTGGAAAATTTAACAGATGTCCTATAGGCCCATAATTCTGAGAAGAGCATCATGTGCCAGCTTGAATTGTGAATTCCTACCATCCGTCGAAGCATAGTAGTGAGAACTTTGTTGATTGCTTCAACCTGGCCATTAGCCTGTGGATAGTAAGGTGTTGATTTTTAATGTCGAAGCCCCAACTTCTCGGTAAGTTCAGACATCATGAAATTGCAAAAATGACTACCATGGTCAGTGACTATGGCTTGAGGGACACCAAATATAGTAATTATATGATTGAATATGAACAATATTGTAGTTTTCACGGTATTATCAAATGTAAGCATCGCCTCAGCCCATTTAGTGAAATAATCCATGGCCACGATAATGTATCCATGCCCCCCGACCGAGTGAGGGTTACATGTCATGAAGTCAATGCCTCATTTAGTGAATGGACCAATGGAAACTACAGGGTAAAGAGGAGCAAGATGAGATCAAATCTTATTGTTATACGTTTGACAAGCGTGGAATTTCTGAACGACAGTAATGCAATCCTTAAACAACGAAGGCCAGAAGTAACTAGCTCGTAAGATATTTTAGGTAGTGGCATACCCAGACATATGACCACCACATGCTCTAGAATGATAATCATTTAAATCTTTCTCAGCTTCATCATAGGCTATACATCGTCAAAAAATGGAATCAATACCATGACAGTAAAGGGTATCACCAAGGATAATGTATTGACGGGCTTGATACCTAGTACGACGACGATATACACTAGAAATATCGGGCCAGAAAGTTTGGGTTTGGAGATAAATGATAATGTCTCCATACCATATGTCATCAGAACTGATCAGAAAGAGAGACTTGTCAAGAAAGGAATCCTCTGCCACAGTTTCTATCTTATTAGAGGAAAGGTCACATATCAACTTAGCAAAAACCAAATATTTTTTTGACTTGGCTCGTTCAAACTCTTGGAGAATCACTATCCATTTGGAGTATTTTCCCCCCAACAAATGTCAAGTAAGGATGTGTTGCATAGGTTTTCAATCAGAAATGATTGTGGTTTTGTGCAATAAGATATAATGATGAAAACGTTGAACAACTTGAACAACTGTCAAGGCCATTTTTTCCACATGCATATATTTGATTTTGGTGGTCGTGAGACTTCGAATCAAATCATAGATAACATGTTCATTGTGTGAATCATCCTATTGGACTAAAACCATAGCTATGGTAGAGTCTAAAGTAGCTAAGTATAAGAAATAATCTCGACTATAATCGGGAGGAAATAAGAGTGGTGTATGGGTTAAGGCAAGTTTTAAAGCTTCAAAGTATTTGTTGGCAGTGTCGTCCCATACAAAATCGTGACCCTTCTTAAGAATTTGAGTAAAACCTTTCATTAATTCAACATAATTGGGGATGAATCGAAAAAAATAAAATTCCTTCCCTTGCAAACTTTGGAGTTGGCGTAAGGTAGAAGGAGGAGGAAAATTGAGAATAGCCTCAACCTTCAAAAGGTCCACCCTAATCCCATGTGTAGAAATGATAAAACCAAGAAGTCGTCCGGACTCCATAAAAAAAATTCATTTATGTGGATTCAATAGTATGCGATAATAGAGACAGCGTAGGAAAATGGCTTGTAAGTGTGACAGGTGATCTTGGGGATGCATGGAATGTGTCGGTAAATCATCTAGGTAAGGTTGTTCAATGTGATTAATATCATGAAAAGTGTAATAAATAGCGCGTTGAAAGGTTGCACCAACATTCTTGAGACCAAAAGGGAGTTTCCAATATGCAAAGGTTCCCCAAGGGAAAATAAAAGAAGTCTTATGTTGATCTACGGGTAAAATATTGATTTGATTATAGCCGGAGAAACCATCCATCAAAGAGAATA
The DNA here is from genome assembly GCA_009831015.1 of Picea engelmannii. Lineage (NCBI taxonomy): Eukaryota > Viridiplantae > Streptophyta > Pinopsida > Pinales > Pinaceae > Picea > Picea engelmannii. The sequence goes on from ML780832.1 coordinate 217,778, forward strand.
TTTCACTCCCGGCACAATCATCAAAAATATGGTCAACGAAAGGGGTTGGATAATTATATTTGGGACAAGCCTTGTTGATATCCCTATAATTGACACAAACACGGATCGTGCCTTGTTTCTTCGTAACCAGAACAAGATTGGACACCCAATCAGTCAAAGCCACAGGATAGACAAAACTGGCTTTAAGAAGTTTTTCAATTTCGAGTTTAATAACAAAAAATTTATGTGGATGTACTAGGCGAAGTCTCTGTCAAATGGGTTTAGCATCTGAGTAATTTTTAATCTCATGTACAACAATATCTGGATCAATTCCATACATCTCTTCATAACTCTAGGAAAAAACTCACATAATTCTTGAAAAAGGGTCTTGTAAATTCATATCTCATCAGCAGGACATGAGGCACCGATATGAACATTTTCCACGATTTTGGGTTTCATCAAAATATCTAGAGGGATGGTGGGTGAAATATCTCCCAAGTTCCCTTCATAAAAAACATCGTGTGTTGGTTTAGGAACAGGGGAAATAGTAACGATAGTAGACAGGTTCAAAATCCGTTGGTAACTCTCTATGGTCTCAGGTTCCAGGAAGAGGATAGAACGATGATACCCATTGTCCCATGGGGTATATTCCATATAAATAACTATCATTATCATCTCATCAGTGTGAAACACGACATGAAACGGATCCAAAGAAGTATCTGAGAGAGAACGAGAAGGAGTTGTCGATTGAATAACTTGATAAGACAATTCTACCAAACTTAAAGGAATTTAGTCGTTGTAACGAAGACAGTCATCTGAGCTAGGTACTATCTAAGGGTCATAAGACTCAGGGATTTCACCAAAAGTGGTCGATATCATGTTAATCGAAGCGACAAAAGGAGGAGGAATATTGGGTGGTGGAATAGGGAAAGTACCCATTAACGATGAATCTCTTAGAGACCTACACTGACATTCTCATAAACGGGAGGTGTTTTCGCAATAAAAGGTATGTTATTAGTACATGAATTGGAATTAAAGAAGGTGAGTTGATCGACAGTAACAACTTTTCCTTGGTGAGGGAAACATATCACATGAAAAAGATTAGAAAAAACTGCACACATAGAATCAATCCAACTACAGCCAAGTAGAAGGTTGTAATCGAGAGGTGCATCAAATACCTCAACCTCAACAGTAACCTCTTTTCCTTCTAACGTAATAGATAATGAAAGAAGAACACCATGAGTTTTAAACCATGTACCATTAAATATTTTAGATTATTGTGTGACTCGGTAAGGGCAGAAGAACCATTGGCTTTCCAACAAGTGACAGACATGATGCAAGTCGAGTCTCCTTCATCAATAACGGTTCGACAAATATTCTTATTTTCCACAACGACTTGTATTTGAAATGATAATTGAGGAGGGAATCTTGGAATATGATCTTCCAAGTCAAATATTATCAAGTTCGTATCGGTAGGATCAATTCCACTAATATCCTTTAACAGTGCCTTCTGTTGCATAGGACAACTTTGAAGGACTTCGAGAGCCGACATCGCAGAAGGTGCCTATGAAAGATATTCTACAATACTGTATTTTTGAGCGGCATGTGCGTGAGGGTTAAATGATGACTTATGAACAATGCCCTTAGGAGGAGGACAAAGAACTATATCTAGACTCGGTCATTTGAGATCAAGAGGACTGTTGGGAGGTGAAGTCGATGGAGGAGGTTGAACCAATGGAGGTGGTGAATCATCAACTTTTTCTTTTGAAGGAGAATAATATTTGGCTCGAGTAGCGAATGCAACTTCATTCTTCTTGGAGTCACCAGTGCACATAAGTACATAAGAGGTGGTAGAGGGAGAAGGTTGGTCATGAATGACCAATTGAGCATGTTGTTGACAAGGAAAAGGTTGTGACAAAAAGACGGGTGTAGGAGGTGTATCAATCCCTTGCAGGAACTTAGTAACCTCAACACATCATGGACAATCTTTCGTATAATGATCCTCACCATAGATAAGACAAGGATAACGAGTTTTTCTCTTTTATTTGTCATCAGCAGGCTGAGTCTTGGGTTTATCGGATTGTTGATTATTATTTTTGTCCTCTTTATTTTTACCCTTCCCTTTATTTTTATTTTTATTTTTACCGATAGGTGTAGATTGAACCATGTTAAGCTCAAAGGTTTTACCGGGAGAAGGAGTTAGAGGAGGAGTATTTTTTACATTAGAATAAGTAGATTTGGAATTGGAATGACTTGCTTGTTTAGACTGAGTCTCAGTGTGAAAAGTTCCAATCACGCCATCAACAACATGAGAATATATTGGAGGTGTTGGGGTTGTATTTGTAGATGGACGAGGAGCATCAAGGATCAAGTCATATAGTGTGTATGTTTGTGAATAAATGAGATCTAAGTATTGAGCACAACTAATCGCCTACTCTTCAGTGACGACACCACCCATGGTGACATCATGGGATATAGGACCGATGAGTGACTTGGTAAACCACTCAAACAATAGTTGATCAGGAAGGGGAACTTTGATTAAATGTCTTCTCCACCTCCACTCATGAATATGATCGGAAATATGAGTAGAAGAGGTTTGTTTAAATGAACTCAAAATTTTGGTTCATGTCTCATATCATATTGGTAACTAGTAATGCGTTAAAAAATCCATAGCTAAGGTGTTGAAGTCATTGAAGAATCCTCATGGAAAATCGATATACCATTTGGTTGCCAAACTCGGAAGAGTTTGTTGGAACAAACATAATATAATGGATTCATCCGTCAAGGATTTGGATGAACGCCAAAGATGGAAAGTCATGACGTGATTATTTGGGTCTTCTCCTGATCAATCGTCAAACTTAGGAATGTATGATGGTAACTTGGCAGGTATTACCGACCAATAAGGATAATGCAAGATAGGATCATTCAAAATCCTACATAAATCCGGTAAATCCAAAGTAGCAAGAAACGATAGCTATCTATTTTCTTGAGGAAACTGGTAATTTTGAGGAGGTAGTCCCGTAGGTATACCAGTAGGACCATAAGAAGTCTGTAGATAGTTAGAGGATTCTGTCAAATTCGGTGGTGGAGGGTTTTGAGTCAAATAGCCAACATGAGTTGGCTGATTGAGTAATCTTCCTTGGAAAGGAGCATTAGACTGAAAATCCTTACCCCAGGTAGGATTCATAGAACTTGGATACGGTTTCCCAGGATTAGGGGTACAAAAGAATTAACTTGAGGATTTTTTCCCCCAAGGGGTTGTTGGTTGCCCTGGAAAGGAAAATTCCAAGGTTGATACTGTAATCCATGGATATATTTCCTGTACTCTCGGTTATGACTCCCAAATTGTGGTTTCTCCCCAACTTAGGGTTGCCCCCCAACTTGAGGTTTCCCCACAAATTGAGGTTGACCTCAAACAGGAATTTGAAAACCAGAAGCGACAGAATGACTTATGCCTCCAACTTGATTAGAGCTACTTGGGCCAGGACAATTAAATCCTCCATGAGGAGGTGGAGGAGGAATGTTAGGCCCTCTGGAGAGAACCTAGGTAGGTGTAGGAATAAAAATGCTAGCAACATTATACCCAAGAGGAACAAAAATATTAGGCCTTCCAGATGGACTCTGGGTAGGATTAACAATAGAAGTATTAAGAGAATTATACCTAGGTGGAAGTGACATATTTTATCTAAGCAGAAGTGGTGTTCCAATAGGATCTTGAGTGATTATCGGACTTCCGACATAAACATGCATAACTTGTGGGACCATGGTAGAGATAGCGAGCTGGAGGGGAAGAATTGTATGAGAACCAACCAACAATTGGTCTGAAATCGTGACAACATTATTGTTCATGCCAATAAAATGATCTAAAGGTATTGTATAAGAAGTGGAAGTCACATGTGTATTTGATGCCATCGGTTGATTAGGACTCATTCCTAGTTTATCAAAAATATTGTGTCTCGAAGAGGTCCTCCAAAGAGAATATACATGGGTTGAGCTAGGATTAAAGATTCCAGTAGTATGAACCGAAGTTCTAAACGATTCACTCTGGAAGGGTGAATCTTCTACACCAGAATTTTCGTAAGGTCCAATAGGTATTCTAGTATAATCTTCAGCAACAACGTCTCCCAATGAGTTTATTCAGAGAAAATGTGGATCTTGTATAACACTCAATAACGGATTTATAGGAAGAGTTGATTCTTCCAATGGAGTAGAACTTCCAATCTCAGAGGCCATGTCATTATTGATTTCTCCTTCAGGAGAACCCTCTGGTGAGTTAGGAAGAAAAGGAGTGTATTATTCCAGACCTTCTGGAGGTAACCCTTGCATCCTACGTGAATGGCGAGGGCCGATGTTGGCCACACTAAATAAATAATGAAATAAATCTATGGCCAACTAGAGAAACAAACAACACTCACTAATAAAATCTAGATATAAAACACGCAAACAAACCTTCTTATTTTGAAATCACTATTTGGTGATGAAAGCCAACATCGTGAAATCAATGCAAGAAGGGGTTGGGATAAAGCGAGTGGAAAAGTTACGTTGATGACCTACTTAATGGACTTACACCCTGGTGCAAGCTCCCACACATAATCATGGGTATACCCTCCAAGCCAAGGAGCCCGAGTGATTTTGGCCAACATTGTTCCAAGTACCATGAAGACTTTCCCCTCCAGAATCACCTTGTGTAAATACTCTAAAGAGATAGGCCACTAAGGTTACCAATTATGACAATGATGCCTAGGGAAGCAGTCGACAATCCAATCCACGCGCAAGGGCAGGGTATCTAAGCCTGAAATTGACTCGAGAAGGTCTCGATAGGATTTTCTTCTCAATTGACCCCCAATAATACGCGTAATATCCACACTAATACCAACAAAGTAGGGTAAGTAACTCTTTCGGCCCTATTGCGACCTCATGATTGACCCTTATGTAAGAAGGGCTTCCCAGGAAAAAATGTAGCAAGTGGATTTGAACTCTCTCTATCACAAGATACTATTGTATGTTTTGATGTTTTGAAGAGTGTGCCTTACAACCTATTCCAATATCTATCCTAACTAAGGTTGTTGTATAAAATTTCTAGAAAATAAAAGTTGCTAATAGATTTTAAAATTATGCTGAATTTTAATGGTTGTTGCTTACTCAAAAAAGGAAACGGAAATGAAATTGATGATGTGTTTGACCTTGACCCAATAAAATGAAAAAATAAATGATATGAAATCATTTAATCGATGAACTCTAATTAAAATAGGGATAAGGTTTCTCTTTCCAGAATACAAAAAGTTACAAAGAAAAAAATTTCAATCTTTGAATGATATGGATTCCAAACAATCAAAACTACTAAATCTTCCAATTTTCTCTTTTCAACAAATATTTAAATGCAAAAGATTTCTTACAAAGACTACTAAAAGAAGAATAAACTTCAATCCTTTCCTTTTCAAATAAGAATTGAGACACAATCCAAAAAAGAAAGAAAGTTCCAAGAAGGTTAATTCATTCTCAACACTATTTCCCAAATCAAACTCATAATGCAAGCAAAAAATGAAAAGATAAGAGAAATTTTGTCGAATGCAAACAAAAATTGTTCCCTAAGCAACAACAATCCAAAACTTTAAAATTAATCCAAAAATCAAAGAGATCAAGAACAACTTATCAAGCAAGCACTCGAGAACAAAGCCTTGAGATTATACCCTTGCAATAAGAAGTAATAAATGAAACTTACAAAGCTTTTGAAGAAGACTCTCAATTCTTGAAATCAATCACATTTAGGCTTAAAAGATGAAAACCAATCATTCACCAAGACTAAAAGTTCATCCGAAGAAGTAAATACAAATCTGGGAAAAGAAAACAAAGTTGATTGTCACTCCAACAATTCCTACAGGAATCATCGCAGGCTGTAGAAGGGTATAGTGCAACGATGAAGGATCGTCGCAGACTGCAGAAGGGTATCATGTGACGATGAAGGATCATCGTAGGATGAAATCTTGACACATTGTGACATCGTCGCTCTAGTTCTCATAAGCAGAGTGCAACAATGTCTGAATATAAGGAAATTTTGAAAGGATGACAAAGTTTCTCAATGAAATTTCAGAACCAGGGAGTCAAGATGGATCACCCACGGACTCAGAGAATGAAATTGACCAAAAGTAGGCAAGATAAAAGAAAATAAGAAGCAAAAACCAAAATAATTTGTCCCCAGTATGGTCGCCAATTTTGTTATCGGACAAATCGGTAAGTGCGGACACAAACTAATCTCCCTAACTTCAACAGGAAGCTAGAACAAAATAGGGCAGAATACAAACTCCACCTTAGAGTTCATTGTCCTATTAACTAGTTTAGAGAGGCATAAATGACATACCTTTTAAATGATGTTTTGATCATCGATAGTGTCATCCTTTTAGCTCCATCTTTGGATTTGTGGGATGGTGAAACTATTTAAGAAGCACAAACTGACAAAGGGAGAGAACAACGATATATATATTCCAATGAACTCTATGTATAAGATCAAGGAGTTATACAATAAAAGTAAAGACACCTTTATAGGGAAGAAATGTATTTTTGCATTATATTAAATGAAAGTGGTTAATACAACCTATGCCTTGATGTTGCAAGGTCCCTTCCAATGACTCTTTTCTTCAACACACACACCTTTTCTCCAATGCCTTTGACGAAGAATATCCACAATCTGACTTAGAGAGATAAAGAAAAGCTATCTACGGTATCATCTATAGCAGAATTCTTCATGCATAAGAAAGCCTTAGCCTTTTCCATAAGAGATCCTTGTTTATATAGGGTGAAAGAGGGATGTATGAGGAGATTAGGATGGTCCCACTAAATCATAGAAGCGAGTAAGATCCAAACCGATCGGAGGCCACCTCATCTTCTAGAAGATTCCCTTCTAGAACTTTCGTGAATTTCACTTTTCCTTTTGTTTAAGGCTCGTCGCACCCTATGCATATGCATCATGCGATGATGTTGTAGTCCAAATTTGGTGCAGCATGCGACGATCAAGCATCGTCACACCCCAAGCATAGATCATGGTGCAATGATCTCCTTTGACATAGTTTTTAAGGAAGAAAAACTAATCCACTTTTCTCATGGAGAAAGTATCTTTTAGTGTTTGCATAGAACATGGAAGTGAGTCATGCACATATCATCAATTGATCACTGGGGTGACCATAATAATGTGTAACAATGGTAGGACTTCAACTTCATGTGACTTTGAGATATACTGAGGGTATGGCCGACATGAAAAGTCAAGAGTTATGAGAAATGGTTGACATGGGATTATAGACATCCTTTGAACAAGAGCATGAGACATATGGATAACTCAAGTAGCATAGACTTGATGATAAAACTTCATAATGCATGAGGCATCAACAAACTCTCCATAGGGACTGGAAGAATAACCAGTCAAAGGAGTAAACTCTAAGTAATGATCTCATCTTCCTAAGGTCATGCTAAACCCAAACTTTTGATGACAATAGACTCAAAATTTTGCACTCTGTTCAAAAGCGACAAAACTACTGTCGATATGAGATAATATTATTTTCCCACCTGTCCTTTTTTTTTTCATAGGCAAAGAAATGTTATAATACAAGAGAGGAAACGAGTGTCACAAGTAAGAAAATAGCTCCAAATAGTGGAACATACCTATGCTCAATGCAAGGAAGTGCATGTGGGGCATGGACACTCGGGGGAATGTTTCCTCTTAGGGTACATGGTGTCAAGCTGCAAAGGATATAAAAAAGGCTCTGCTTGGCTAGTGATGCAAATTGTTGAGGTAAGAGGCTTATAACGAGAAAGTGATAATTGGAAATAGGCTCAATACTGCAAGTAAGATGATGGAATGAAATTACACCTTAACTCCAAAGATTGTATTTTTTTGTATATTTAGTTCCCTAGGCCTGAAAAAGTGTAAAATAAACCCAGTAGAACTCTTCTAGCCAATGGTGACTGTTACACGTCAAAATTACTCACTTTGATAGTGTCACAAGTGTCATCATTACAAAGGTCGCAAGTGTCACAAGTGTTAAAGAAATCATACTGCCATGATGCCTATGTCGTTCCTATAACGACATGAGAAGGACACTTGAAACACCTCAAACATTTCATTTGGAAGAGAAGAAATGAGTCAGCAAGCTCATGAACCTTTTTCCATTTGAAAACACTCAAAAAACTAAGCTTTTGAAGGAGAGTGCTCCCCTATACCTCTTCTGGGGGCGCTGGTGCTCCCCCTTACACTGTCTGGGAGCGTTATAAAGCTCCTTTGGCCCTTTTGAGGGAGCGTTGGTGTCTTTAGGAGCACTGACGCCTCCCTTAAGCCTACTGGGGAGCATTGTAGCGCTCTGATGGCCCTTTTGAGGGAGCGCTACCTATTCTTGGCAGTAGTTGAGTTGTTGAGATGAATGGGGGAAGGATCTTTTCATTCTTGGAAGGCAGTTGGATTCGAATCCCTAGTCCAGCCATGATCTTAGGGTAGATCCTCAACCGAAGGAGGCAAATCCTCAACTTCCCCAAGGATATCTCAAGTGGTTAAAGCCTCTCCAAGGCTATATAAGAAAGCTTTCTCATGGTGAAAAGGGGACTGGAAAGGGAGAATCACACCAAACTTATGATCTTATAAGTGATGTTGGAACAAAGATATTTTGGAAGTAAGAGACCTATAAGCTCATAGGGAGAAATCGGTGAAGCTATCATCACTCGGATCGTGGATCTTTTGAGCAAGGGGTAGACAAGGAGGACTTGACAATATTGTTGCAATTCATCTATGGCTGTAAGCAATGTTTTGTCCTCATTAATATAATTTGCTTGGCCTGTTTCTTTCTAATTCATGTTCAATATCACATGAATTTGTCTCTTTAGTAGATAGACCTATTTCGGACTAATCTTTATAGAGTAGGAAGTGGTTGTACTATTGTTTGTCTACAGGGCTCATCGAGGAGCGAAAGATTGGAGCTCAATTCAGAGCATGCAGGGACAAACACCGGTAAAAGGTACTTCTTTTCTCCTTCCTTCTCACACACTGGTCCACCTAGATCTAAAAGGAAGTCAATGACCATGATAAGAACTTTTTGTCTTAGAGTTAAGAGTCTAGCTCTTTGAGGTGATCTACTTATCTGCAGGGAGATTTTCCTTCAACAGTGACTAGAGTATTCATTTTTTGTAAGTAGTCTAGTTGGTCCGAAAAAGGGTTAAACTTACACCAAATATATGTCCTTTCAAATCCATTTAACGAGTGTGAAAGAGACAATTTCACTCGGCAATATTTTCATTTTTTAGAGATTCGGAAAAGAGCCTAACCAAGACTTGGGGAGAGTCCTATAGGTAACAGTCAGAATGATTGTGAGTAAGAATATGTGGTTCGAACGAAAAGTCATATCAGAACTACAAGGAACTCTCGGTCCTATGGAATAATGTTTGCATGGGCACCAAATAGCACAAAGGTTCTAACTAGGGTACCATGTTTGGTAAGCCTCAACCACTTAATAATGACACTTCTAGTAGTAGTTAGAAGGTTTGTGTCAATAATAAATGGGTTTGTATCTAGAGTGTATGGATCACGGTTATAGGATGATGCAAGAGTGCAAAACAAAGTGAAAACCTTTCCTATATGCCGATGAAAGAATATACTTGTCGAAGGCATGAACGAGCGGTATGACACTGGAAACCGCAAAAAATCCTGGACAAAACCACCAAAAACCAATTCTTTCCACTGCATTATTAGTCCATAAGGTCAAAAATTAGCACAAACTATATGAAGTGGGTAAAAAAAGTGTACTAATAGTAAAAATAGACCATTTTACCATACCATTTGAGTTTTTTCACCCACATAATGCATTTTAGGCCATTTTTCCCATGATATTCAAGTGTCAATTGTGGGAGCTATGATCAAAAAATTAGCAACCATCTAGACTAAGTAAGTACCCATCCCCTCTACTTCAATTTCAATGGTTTAAATTTCAATCTTACGCCTCATTTTTTAAGTATTAGAGGGCGTAATATGTAAATTAGGGTGTACATGGGTGACAGTTCATCTGGTCACGTATACGACCTCATATATGCGAGAAAAGTGAAGCATGCATGCATATATGCATCCCTATATGCGACTGTTAACAAGCTAGCCCACACACAAGTCCATGAACACTTTTTTGAAAGGATTTAACTCAAAAAATGGTTTTTCCTTTGCAATACGGTGATTGAATGGAGGGAGAGGGAGCATGAAGAGATCGATGAAGCAGTGGTAAGGGATGCAGGGGCCCAACAAGATTTAAAAAGATGTGGCCTTTATAAATTTTGGTCTCTCAGAGGAATGAGGGTTCAAGTGATGTTACTCCAGTTTCTATTAAACTACTGGGATATGGAGAAAGAGGCCTTCAACCTCAATGGGAAACCATTAAGGATTGAAGTGGACGACATATATTTTATCACAGGATTGTCTCATCGGGGTGAGGTAGTGAATCTCAAGGCTTAAGGGGTTGAGGGGGGTATGACTATGGAGGAGTAAATTGCCACCCACTGTGTTGCAGACACAGATAAATAAGGGAGCCAACTCCCAATTAGAGCAATCAAGAAACTGAGTTTAAATATCATCGTTCTTGTACTTACATGGATTTTGAGGTTAGCCGCATTGCACCAGGCATCAAGGCCACTCATATTTTATGCACTGGAGTGTTTAAGACCCATTATTTATGACTGGTGTACCTCACTACTGGCTAACATGAAGAGCCAATTGACTGATTGCAAACAAGGGAAAAAGAGAAACTTCATATTTTCATCCATTCTTTGTATTTTTTCTTTGAGCGGGTTTCAGGTTTGAGCCCTAGAGTAGAGATTACTCTACATGGACCGCGTGATCCATCCATGTCACGGTGGACCGATGTGATGAGACGACTATGAGGTGGTAGGGTGCCAACCCCCTACAATGATGAGTTCTTTTTCTGGTGGAACCAACTGGTCATAGCCATCGACGATTACTCTTACAGCAAGATCAACTATAGAGGATATTCAAACATGCCTTTTACACCAAGTTCCACCTACGGTGTTATTGGTAAGAATTTTTTGTATATATTTCATTTTTTTGTGTTTTTCAATAAAATAAAAAATGAACATATTTTTTGTATGGTATCAAGTATTAACAATTTCTTTGTTACAAAGATGTAGGTCTGCGATGGCCAGAGGATTCCCACAACATCGATGGAGGAGTCGAGGATATGAGCACGTAGGAGGAGATGCAGAGAGAGTGATGCAGAATGTGTAGGGTAACCTGTCTTGATTGATGCACAATATTATTATGGTTCAAGTGGAGGATATGCCAGAGGATATGCAACAACAGGTGGTGGGTGTACCCCATGCGTGGGTGCAACTCTTCTAGCCTCTGGAAAATGTCGTAGTGTGATATCATGTTATGCTTCTAGCGCCACAGGCATAGATTCCATGGTCATATTATATACCAACCATATATGTATTTTGAGGGTGTGAGCCTCATTTTTTACTATGACACCATATTTGTTTTGAAAGGATGAAATATAAAAAAAAATTGGTCTTCGTCTTTACTTATATATGTTACAGTCTGTACATGCATGAATGTGTTTTGTTTTCTTAGATATGTGACAAATTCTAATCTAAAATATAATTAGCATGTGCATCATATACATGATTAAAAATTATAGGTATGTGATTATAAGTAAGAAAAACAAAGTATCGTTCCAAAAGTCATACCCGTAGGAATCGTCATAGTAGAGTAGGGTCCCACACATGGTAACTATCATTTAACTAACATACGACTAACTGGGAGTCTAGGAGAACCTCTAAAGACCAAAAAACATGTGAAATGGCATTACATAATAGTTCTATAAGGGCTCTATACTCAGCCACATTATTTGTCGATGGCTCTAGATGAACTCCACCTGAAGACACCAATTGGCCCTCGGGTGAGTAAATGACCCAAGCAATGGAAGCCATGTTCTGGGTATGAAAACTGGCATTGTCCGCGAATCCTAAGTAAACTGAAGACTTCATTGACATCTTCCAACCAAGGGAATAACTTGACAAGTAAGTCGATCAAACAAAGGAAAAGATGTCTATACACTAAGATACACTAGTATACAAAAGGACATGCCCAAGATTTGAGGGCTTAAGCATAATACCTTTTAACGTAGATCCCATTTATGGGCTCATCCAACATATTCCCTTCATAATATTCCAAATTCATAGGCTCTTTTCTCTAAGACACATCACATGATATAAGGACCATGTTGTTTATTAATTGGGATGATTTTCATTAATTTCAACCCTTGAAGAAAGTCCTGTAGAGAATTTCGGTAGCACAAAGGTTTGGGTAATGGACCCAAGTTTTTTTGATGGATAATGGTATGAGTTTTGATATATTTGCGGGTAAAATATTCTAGAGGGATATTACATGTCATGCCATTTCCGGTGGTATGTGGAACGTCACATAACTCCTCATGGTTAGAGAGTTATGGCCATGTGAATTTGGAGAACCCTCATGAGTCATCTAGAAGCCCCAAAAGGTCAAAGTAGTCAAAGTGTTTGCAAAGAAGAAATTATTTAAATAATAAAATGAAGTGATGAGTGTAGTATAAGTCAAAGAGGATGCAAAATAAATTATTTAAATAATAAAGTTAATGGAAAACTTATTAATTATGGAAAGTGGTTAAGTTAAGTGGACAAGTGGTTATAAGTGGGTTAACCCTAACATGAGGAAAGTGGGTTAAGATGGTTAGAAGGTAACCCCTTGAGGAAACTACATAAAAGTATAAATAAGAGGCAAGGGTCTTTTATTCAAACACACTTGAATATCATTGAATATATATTTTTGTGAAAGGTTATTTGGGCAGGTATTATTGATAGAGAAATGTGCGGTAGGAAAAGTGCGACAGAAAAAGTGCAGCAGGAAAATTGTGGCAGAAAAAGTGCAGCAGAAAAGTGTGGCAGGAAAAGTGTGGCAGAAAAAGTGCGGCAATAAAAGTGCAGCAGGAAAACTAGGGAAGAAAAAGTGCGGCAGGAAAGGTGCGGTAGAAAAAGTGTGGAAGAAAAATCGCAGCAGGAAAAGTGTGGCATAAAAATCACAGCAGTGGATTCGTGGAAACAAAACCATGGCAACACAACGCGACAAGAAGATAAAAAAAGGTATGGTTCTCATATGTGTAGTGTTGAATTTATGAATCAAGTTGAGGGTTTTCCTCGTAAATATGTTGGATGCCCTCTTGGGAGTTTATGTCTTCTTGTAGAGTTGATTTGAGGTAGATCTAGTAAGTTTAGTATTGGGTCATGTTTGAGGGATTTTGGTTGAGGTATGTTGCTGAAGTTATTTGTACATATAGAGGTTGTATAACAATGAGGTTCTAGCACATGGTTTGAGGAACAGACTTGTGGTATAGTGTTTGAGGTATATGTGATCAGATCAGATTTGATGATGAAATTGATGAGGGCTTTTGATTGAGGTACATGTTGGGTATATGGTTGAGACAAGTAGCTGATGAGTTGGCACATACATGAGGTGTATAGTTTATGATTTTGGTACATCTTGATGAGTCATAGTTGATGTGTATTTGATGCATGATTGGTACATACTTGGTACATGGCCGGAGGTACTTGTTAGTAGTACTGTTAACACATGGTTTATGGATGATGTAGCATACTTGTCTTGGTATATTATTAGAAGCACATATTGATCTTGGTCATGATTATGATTTGTTGTGATATGCTTGGTTGATGAACATCTTGGTGATATTGTGCATATGGTTGAGAGTTTTATTGGTGATTAATCTTGGTAAGTAGATCTGATTTTGTTGATAAGATTGATGAGATAGATTGTTGTGATAGGTTTTTTTAGACAGGTTATTTGTACAGGTTTGGTGCATGGTTGATGCACTTGTTTATGGTACAGGTTGATGTATGGTACATGTTGGCACATGTTATTGGTATAGGTTGTTACAGGTTGATAACAGGTTGATTGGTACAGGTTTACAATAGTATATCTCACAGTGATAGTGTGACAGTGGTTCCATCATTCTACTTCTACATCAGGGAGGTTGGACGAGGCAAGGACAGGTGGTTGTAGACACCTTCCGGTTATAGCCAAAGAACATAGGGGGTTGTATCCTCCTTCTGGTTTTAGCCAGAGAATTGGGGAGTTGGAGCTTCCCTCAGGTTGTATCCTGAGAAACTAGGGGGTTGGAGCCTCCTTCCAGTTGCAGCTGGAAAACAAAGGAAGTTGGTGCTTCCAATGAATGAAATTCTTAAAGACATATAAGAAAAAACGTGTCGTGGTTTTCTCCCGCTTTGGGTTTCCACGTAAAACATTGGTGTACCATGTATGTGTGTGATTGATCATTTATTCGTTGTTTATTTACTCTGCAACTATTGGATGATAATGCTACATTGATATAACACTTTCATTTTATGGTGAAAATTTATTAAATTTATGTATTACTGATTCACCACCCCTTTCAGTAATCCAACAATTGGTTTCAGACTTGGTTCCTTCAGGAAACAGTTTAACCACTAGAAGGTGATCATGGATTATTCTGAGAATGGAGTACCAATTTTTAATGGTCAAAATGGTTTAAAATATGAGATGTGGAGCAGAAGAACGAAATTATTTTTACAAGCACAAGGACATTATATTTGGTTATCAGTTGTTACAGGATATGATAATTCAAAAAGGGAAAAGACTGCAACCAAGAAGTAATTGAAGAAGAATAAAAAAATAGCAATGGATTTCATCTGGGAAGGATTACCTAATCCGGTAAGAGAAAAGGTTGGTAAATTTTCATCAGCCAAAGAACTTTGGGATAAGTTACATGACATATATTCTTCACTCATCGCAGATTCAGAAAATGCCAAAGAAGATGCAGATACAGATTAAGAAGAATTATGTTCACCATGTCAAACAGATTCATAAGATGAAGAGTACATAATAACCATAGGTATGTTGTTTTTATTTAATTGTGAAAAACACAGACATCTTGAAATAGAATGCCATGAAGGAAATGAGACAGAAAAACTAATTGAAAAGGAAGACAATTATGAAGCAAAATTGATTAGTAATTTAGATTAACTAATAGAATAAATTAAGTCACTCAAGAAAGAATTGATGAAACAAAAGGAAAGTGTTCACATTTTTAAGAAGCCCAACAGGTCATCAAGAACTTAAGAACTCAACTAGAAGAAGCCAGAAAGATCGAAATAAATCTTCAATATCAAAAGCAGTATTTGGAATCCAACATAGTAGCACAGAAGGAAGAAGCAGAAATGAGAGAGAACATATTGACATATCATCTTAAGGAAAGGACTAACGATCTAAACCATCTTGAGGCAGAGTTTGGTCAATAAGAGAGAGGACTTGAAGAAGAAATAATCACATTCAAAATTGAGCATAAATAAGCGAAAAAAAAAAAAGTCATGAAGTCTCAGATAATGAAGAATGAAGAAGAGGTTGAGAAGCTTGAAGAAGAAGTTGCCACATTGAGAAGTAAAATCATCAAGCTCAACAAGAATGTTGAAGAGACAAAAACATCCACATCATTTATAGAGAATGAAGCAAAGCACTCTAGGTTTCTAGAAAAGAAGAATGAAGAAAATAGAAAGAGTTATGCAAAAGTACTCAAAGGAAGGAAACATGGTCAATCATAATCTAAAAAAACTATTGAAGATACATCTTCAATAAGACCATCCATGTTCAAGCCACAAAGAAGCTTCAATCATGATCATGATCAATTAAGGCAGAATTTCAAAAGGACTACACAAAAAAGAAGATAATTCACTCCAAAGTATGCAAATTTATTTTATGGTCATTATTTTTATTGTACTAATTTTGGACATAAGGTTGCAGATTGCAGGGATTATAAAAATGTTCAAGCAAGAAATGCCTATGTGGCCCCACGTAACATTGAATGTTACAAATTTCATAACTATGGACACATAGCTAGTCATTGTAGAAGCATGAACGATACTTCCATGAAAGAGAACTCTGGTATCAGATATAAGAAAGTATGGATAAGAAAAAATGAAGAACAAGTGAACAAAGACCAAGTCCCAGAGATCGCAAGATTTGAAATAAAATGAGATGAAGAAAATTCTATAGAGAAAAAGAAAGATGTCAGATACAAAGAGGTTTGGAAAATAACTGAAAGAAAAGAAGGACAGGTAAATAAGGAACAAGTTCAAGAGATTGTACTTTCAGGCATTGTAGTGAAAGATGAATCCATAGACAGAAAGAAATAATTCAAATATCAGAGAGATGATGAATCTACCAATGAAGATGATGGTTAATACACATTAGAGCAGGAATTGTTCTGAGCCATCTGGCTTAGAGACTCCCAGATAATGTCTATGCCATAGCTAAGATAGACCAGAGAACCATCCTTCTAGTAGCTTGCAGAATTTGAGTAGACATATTCAATGCATTCAGTTAGAAGAAGTACAATATGATATATTAATTAGTTGTAATAGTACTTCATGATAGTACAGTGACATATGACTCAAAATTATGGACAGTTGTGTAGTAGAGTCTTCAACAGTATGGATAGATATGGATGTGAAATCAGATTTTATGAACGGGGAACTTGAAGAAGAATTCTACATTGAACAACTGGTTCCTAGAGCATGGTACTCTAGACTATATAAATATCTACCAGATGTAATGTGGGTAGGTGGATAGGTGGAACGATTTAAAGTAGCACCAAAGGAATCACATGTCATAGAAGTGAAGAAGATTTTCAAATATCTCAAAGGAACATAAGAGTTTGGATTATGGTATCCAAAAGAAAAGGATCTATCACTTATTGCCTACACATATGCATATTTGGCAGGTTGCATTGATGACCGACAAAGCACCAGTGGAGAAGCGTTCTACTTGGGTGAGTGTTTAGTATCATGGCTAAGCAAGAAACAATCATCAGTATCCTTATCTACAACCGAAGAAGAGTATCTTTAAACGCCATCATTTTTTACACAGGTTGATCTAGGTGGATATCGATGGCCACCCACCTTTTCCAACTGGCTCAAAACAGTTTTCTGACAATTTTAGTAATTTACTATTTTTAGCAGTTTTTAACTTATGGGGCCATTTTGAGGGCCTAAATGAAGGTTTTTCGGGATCGAGATTCTCAATGATAGTTGAAGGCATGATTGAGCCCCAAAAATGAATCTCCTTGATGATATCTTTCCAATGGGCTATCATGCGCCTAAAATGGAGATCGTATGCAAAAGTTACGACCCAGGGAAGTTGATGTACTAACTTACCCAAACGGGGCCCACATGACTTTTGTCGCTTCATCTCCTAGGGTTAGGTTTTTGTATGTATAGGATTTTTGGAATTCCTGTTTATTGTAAAAAGGCCTTCAAAGCCTCATTGTAATGATCTTCTTGCGAGTGCGAGTAGCGGTCACATCTCTTCTCAGAGATAAGCAGCCACCATTCTAGCGAGTCTTTCACTTTGTATTTTTATAGTCTCTGTACATTTCTTTCATTAATAGAAATTGTGTATTACTGTATACCTGTGTTTATGGTTGCATCTCTGATACATTTATGTTATATTATTGAATATCTGCGATATATTTGTGCATTTATTTATTATATCTCCGCTCTCATTTCGTGCTGAAAATAATCTGGATCAGTGATAACAGAGTAGGTTGCTCTTGATTGTTTTTCAGTGCATGTCCCCAGCGAGGTCCAAGTATAGAAAGTTGGGTCTCAATCTTGTCTCTCTTGAAGACAATCGCTCTTGCACACCCAAGAAACCATCCATGGCGGAAGAAAATTAAAACGACGGAGCATATGATCCTATAAATCTGTTGCTTGAGAAAGCTCTCACGCGACAGAGGGACGAAATGATGCAAAATTTTTCCCACATCCTTAAACACCTACCGATAGCAACAGGCGCATCTTCATCAAATAGCCACTTTGGAAGCACCTCTCCTTTCAAGGTACAGGTTAATTTTGATATTCTCGTATTTGAAGGTCAAATAGATTAGGATGCCCTAGACAAATGGTTAAATATGTTAGAAGGTTATTTCTTTGTTCATAATTTTTCCGATAGAGAAAATATCACCTTCACACTCCTTAAAGCTCTCCCTCATGTCAAACATTGGTGGGAAACTTACTGGCAACAAAGTTGCACAGAGGAGTCTGGAATATATGGGGTCGAGCCCACTTGGGATTTTTTTGTGGATGCGGTAAAGGAATAGTATTACCCTGTTGGAAACTATGAGGACCAGTGATCCAAAATCGGATCCAGAAGCCTGACAGGGCTTGAAAAATGCTCAAAAATGAAAGTGCTTAGAATTCGACGAAACCAACTCCATGCGTCCGTCTCGTCTTCCCAATTCTGGCGGTATATTTACTTTGTCAAACATGCTCCGTATGCGAAAGTTATCGCGTTCTGATCGGAAGCCCAAACAAGTAAAAAGTCAAAGGTCAACTGGTCAAAAAGTCAATGATGATGACATCAGCATGATGACTGTGCAGGAGATGACGTGGAATGATCGTACGTCGACGTGGCAGTTTTGGATTGGCTAAAATCTGGGCGAATCAGTTTGTGACACGTGGCATATTATGGTCAAATGGCGTAGTGCCACGTGGCCCAGTCATGGGCTGCCATGTGGCACCCCGGTATTGGTCTTTTTGGTTGTTTGATCAAAAATGTTTTGGAGTCTGTGGGGTTCGACCCCCGGACCTCCTCCACCACGCAACGCCTTAACCAAGTCTGCCCGACCGTTATACCATCGCTTGTTTCTTATTACATAAGTGGGAATTTTGTTATTTGAATTGAATTCAAGTTTTAAATGGCGGGGGGGTCGGGCTGGGGCTTAGCCCCAGCCCGCGGTCTTTTGTATTAAAATGCGCATGGTTTTTATGTTTTCAAGATTGTAAAGTCATGGTTCCATTGTGTTTCACATGACCACAATCGGAGCGCGCGGGGTGTTAAAACGGTTTTGACAGTTAGTACTTTTGCCAATATATGAGGTCGTATGGACCCCATATGCCCAGGTGCTAGGTGGTTAGGGGCTGGCGCGCCCTTAATCGTTCTACAGTTTGCACCATTGGCACGGTTGTGCCCGGTGCCAGGTTTTTACGCTATATATTGCGTGTGTGCTAGGTTTAATGAAAAAAGGGTGCGTTTTGTAGAACCTGTGACAGCAAGCTTGAAGGGAAAGACTTCCAGGAGGCATAACTTCTTTGTTTTTCGACCGATTGAGGTGCCGAAAGAGCCCAGATAGGGGTTTTTGGCCGCTCTGAAGCCATTAGAGCAGTCATAGCAGGGTTATACTAGAGGGAAATCAAGCTAAATCCATTTTGATGCAGAGAATCTTTTGAGGAGGAGACGCTGTCGGACCATTTCTGGGAGCTCCAGACATCCGTTTTGGGTGTCGTTTTCTTTGCATGGTTCTAGAGATCTGGAAGAACATGACCAGACTAGTCTTGTAGCCATTTGGCATTGCAACGATGTACTTTTGATCTTTTGAGCAGAAATAAAGAAGCCTCCCCCACAGAGAAAAAGGCCCAGAGACGTAGGCAAAGTTGTGCCGAACTCCATTATCAATCTGCGTGTTATGGTTTGCTATCTATTATTTCATTTCAGATATGCAAATGTATATATGGATGTCATAATTCCTCTTATTTCCTCATTCTTTCACTAATTTTCTCAAATGGTTAATTAACGCATGCAAAATTAAAACTCAACCATAAGTCATTAAAAGATCCGATGGATCAAGTGGTATCAGAGCTAGTTGACGTTTGGATTTGAGTTGCATGTTAACCAGGGAAAAGCTACAACATGGTGAAGGTGAGATTGTTGCAGAGAATCCATTAATTGGATTGAGAAAAAGAGCTTCTCACAGCGAGAAGATGGCATTGGAAGAAGGGATTTCTCAAGATGAGAAAGAGTTCCGGAAAACATTCCTTGCTATGTCGGAGATGGTGAAAGTCTTGTACGAAGATT
>ML780832.1:266360-287803 GCA_009831015.1 Picea engelmannii
CTAGCCCTAGGATATCTACGGATATCCTAGCCCTCCGTGCCCAAAACCCCCAGCAACCCCGGTCCACTGTGTCAATGCCAATCACAAAATTCCTCCCTCTCTGCAATACTCAGAGCTCCCCAAAATCCATGGCCAACTCCCCCTCGAATGATCCTCCCCCCAACTCCTTTCCTTCCTTATCCCTCCTTCACCGACACTCCTCCCCCATTAACTCCCTACCAAACTCCTTTATTACCCCTTATCCTCCCACCGTTAATACCCTTATCCCTCCTTTATTACTTATCCTCATGTATTTAATATGTTATCCCTTATGGGATACGTAACCTAATTTAATATTATATCTTATTATCCACCGTTTATTTAATACTTTTATTAATTAATGAATTAATTAATAATTAAATTAATCATTAACCATCATGAACAACTATTTAATAATAATCAATTAGAAATGTTATTTTAAGACATAAATATAGTTTAGCTAATCTTTTAGGATTATATTATTAAATTAATTATACTTAATAATCAAGGGTCGTTACATTGACCATTTTCTTATATCCTATCTTGTACATTCTGTTTCAATCTCTGAGTCTATGGGAGATCCAATTAGACTCACTGGATTTAAAATTTTCCTGAGACCCTTTGTCTTTTTTCCAAAATTTTCTATTTTATGAAATGTGTCTGCATTGCACCCTATTGTTAGCCCGTGGAAACCTTCCATTTCCGCACCCTGGTGGTTTGTTTCAGTGCGGGATTTCCACGACCTGCATGACTATTGGCCTACGGAAATTACTCATTTCCGCACTGCATTATACTGCCTGCCCATGGTGGCATTTGAAAACTTTTTGGATCGGGTCTTGACCTCTACTATTTCCCAGTTTCTGTTTCAGTCAGCTGGAAAGGGATTTTGATACCAGTTCTTGAGTGCTTCAGAATTCCCCTACTTGATCTTAATTGATTTCGAAGATCAAACACCTCTCTTTTGATCTTTTTTCGATCTTTGTTTTTATTGACAAGTATATAATCTCTAGACTTTCATCCAAGTGCTTGCTCGATCAAATATTTTGTTTTGGGTTTGGATTTGTAAGTTGATTGCATCTTCTGGATTGCTTAATGATCAGAAAAACATTTCTTGTTCATATTTGAAGAAACCTTTTCTTGTCATTTTGTGTTTTTATCTTCATTGAAAGATTGATTTGGGTGCTTGTTGAGTGTTTTATTTTCTTTGGTTTCTTACCCTTTCTTAGTTCCATCCCAGTTTTCGGTTTCTAAAAAAAATAAAAAATTTAAGTCTTTTAAGTCTTGTAAGCAATCATTTATTCAGAAAATATTGGCGTTTGAAATATTGAAAGAGAACGAATAGTGCAATTACATTGTTAATGATTGTTTGGTACTACATTTAAAAAGGGAATTGTACATCATAGTTTGCATTGTTCCAGAAAAAATATTTTTCCCTGCTGTAGATAGAATTCATCGAATGAAAGTTTGTATCATTCATTTCTATTTACATCTTATTGGGTCCAAGTCTTACACAACATTGGTTTCATTCCCGTCTCCCTCTTGAGTAACAACAACCTTTAATAATATTGCGAAACTTTAAAATTCAACTAGTAACATTTTCTAGGGCTCTTTTACACCAACATTAGCTAGGCTAGAGCTTGGAATAGGCAGTGAGACACATTCTCCAAAGCACAAAACACTCAATAGTATCTTGTGATAGGGAGTGTCAAATTCCATTTGCAACATTTTGTCCTTGGAAGCCCTTCTCACACAAGGGTCAAACCTGAGGTTGCATTGAGATTGACAGAGTTACTCACCCTGCTTTGTTGATATCAATGTAGAGATTTCACGTATTACGGGGGTCGCTTGATGGTATACCCACAATGATGAGTGGAAGCCTCTCAAGTTGATTACGGGCTAGATATCCTTCCCTTGCATGTGGATCAGACTGTCGACTGTTTCCCCAGGCATCATTGTTGTTTGTGGTAAATTTAGTAGCCTATCTTCTTAGAGTCTTACACAAGGTGACTGTGGAGGGGTAAGTCTTCACAGTACCTAGAATCGACGTTGGCCAGACTCACTCGGGCTCCTTGGAGGGTATACCCATGATTATGTGTGTGAGCTTGCACCAGGGTGTAAGTCCGTTAAGAAGGTCGTCAACGTAACTTTTCCACCCTAGCCCAACCCCTTCTTGTCTCGACGTCGCGACATTGGATTTCATCACCAACTAGTGAATTTGGAATAGGAAGGTCTTGTTTTCTTGGTTTTGATTCCTAGATTTTACTAGCGCGTTCTATTTGTTTCCATAAGTTGGCCATTGAGTTTCTTATGTAAAATATTTAGCTCTGCCAACATTGACCCTCCACATCGCTCACGTAGAATGCAAGGACTACCCCTAGAATATCTGGGAGGTTCTCAACCCTTGCCTACCAACCCACTGGAGGACTCTCCTCAACAGAGTGAGGTCCAAGACACCGCCACTCCATGAGTGGAAGGTTTTGATTCTCTAGAGACTTCTCGAATTCCTCATGGTTCCGAGAGACGTATTCTTCGGGTAAATTCTTTCGGAGATATTATTGTTGAAACTTCTGGAATACCAACCGGATTGTTCATCGGCCCTGAAGGTCAGGATCCTTTTTGGTCTCCTCACATTCCGAGATGGGATCTTTTCAGTCCCGGCACAAGTGTTGATATATTCGTCGAGTACGAGCTACCCGAAACATCTGATATAGAACATACTCTCATTACGACTGCCTATTTGTTTGATGGTTCTAACATCCCGTCGATGGATCCCAACTCGACCATCCCCCTTCAGATGGCCCATTCTACAATGGTCCCAAATACTATGACTATTCCCACTAGGAATACGGTGGCTAGCCAAGCCCCCATTGACACACCACTTTCACCTAGACTCACCCCAACACTTCCCCCCAGATATCATGCGTTGAGTGCTTCTATTCCCATTCCTACCCAAGTCCCATCCAAAACTCCTGGAGTTTCCACTCCTTCTAGGCACAATCTTGTTCCTAGTTTTATTCTGAAACTTCCTCAACCCCCTTCCAGAGGCTCTCTTCCATCCCCTATCAGAGGAACCAACCCTAGTGGCACCACCCAGTCTTTAGCACCTAATTACCATATTCCTGTTGGTGGACAATTTCACCCTAGAGGCCAAACGCAATCCCCTTTTGGAGGGAAAATCCCAATTGGGATGCAACCCCTGATTGGAGGGAAATACCCACCTACCCCGCCCTATGGACATAACATACCTGCAGCCTTGGCCCAGTATTGGAACTATCTTACCCAAAATAATCCTTAACTAACTGAGGGGAAATAGCCTCAAGCTAGCTCTTTCATACCCCCTAGTACAGACCAACCATATCCAGGTCCGTCCAATCCCATTTGGGTATCGAACACTCGACCCAATATCCATGTTCAAGGGAACAACCCTAACCAATACAACCCTATAGGTTACATGCCTCTACACCAACAACCGAATCTACCCGGATCTTCTCATTATATGCAAACTGCTTACGGTCCTACTGGTATACCTACGGGACTTCCTCCACAAAGTCACCAGTACCCCCATGTGAATAGACAATTACCCTTCTTAGCCACCCTGGACCTCCCTGATCTGTCTAGAATTTTAAATGATCTTATCAGTCACTCTCCTCAGTGGCCCGTAATACCGGCCAAAGTACCATCCGACATTCCTAAGTTCGATGGTAAACCGGGAGAGGACCCGAACAATCATGTAATGACTTTCCACCTTTGGTGTTCATCCAACTCTTTGATGGATGACTCTATTCGATTACGTCTTTTTCAGTGAACTCTCACGGGTTCAGCCGCGAAGTGGTATATAGAATTACCACGAGGCTTCTTCACTGACTTTAACACCCTCGCCATGGCTTTCCTCACCCACTACCAGTTACCGATCCGTTACGAAACGGGAACCAAAATTTTGAGTTCTTTCAAGCAAACCAAAGCCACTCATATCTCTAATCACATTCACGAGTGGAGACGGAGACGACGTCTAATCAAACTCAAGCTTCCCTATCAGTTACTAGCAGAGTGGTTCATGAAATCATTCGTGAATGACATCGCTCGTAACATCTCCATGGGTGGAGTTGTCACAGAAGAACATGCGATCAGTCGTGCTCAATACCTCGACCTCATTTACTCACAAAGGGGTACTCGTTACGATTTACTCCCTGATGCACCTCGTCCTTCTACTACTGCTACTTCAACTACTCCTGCTACTTCTCATGCATCTAATGGTGTGATTGGCACTTTCCATGCCCAAACCCACTCTACACAATCCTCTACCACCAACCCCAAGTCTGTTGCTTCTAATGTTCAACATGCTCTGTCTCCTACTCCTCCCATCAGCAAGACTTCTGAGGTGAACTCTGTTCAATATACCCCTACCGGAAAGAATAAATCCAAAAAAGGGAAGGGTAAGAATATGGAGGATAAAAATAATCCACAATATGAGAAGACCAAAACACAACTTGTTGACAATAAGGATAAGTGAAAACCCCGATACCCTTGTCTTATCTGTGGTGATGATCACTACACTAAGGATTGTCTAAGACAGGCCGAAGTTACTATGTTCCTTCAAGGGACCCTGAAACCGCTTACACCGGCCATGTTGTCGCAACCCTTCCCTTCTCAACAGCAGGCCCAATTGGTCATTCATGACCAACCTTCCCCCTCCACTACTTCCTATGTCCTAATGTGTAATGGCGATTCAAAGAAGAATGACATCACACTTACCACTCAAGCCAAAGATTATTCTTCCTCCAAGGAGAAAGTTGATGAAATACCACCTTCGTTGGTCCAACCATCTCCCTCGGCTCCACCTACCAATGGTCCTCTTCATCTCGAATGACCGAGCCTAGATACAGTTCTTCGCCCTCCCCCAAAGGGTGTTTTTTGAAAGTTTTCTTTCAATCCTCATGCACGTGCTGCCCAGAACTACAGTATTGTAGAGGATCTGGCTCAAGCACCATCCGTGATGTCATCCCTCGAAGTCCTTCAGAGTTTTCCTACACAATGGAAGGCACTGTTGAAAGATATTGGTGGAATCGATCCTATAGATACGAATTTAATAATTTTTGACTTGGAAAATCACATTCCAAGGCTTCCCCCTCAACTCGCGTTTCAAATACAAGTTGTTGTCACTGACAAGAACATTTGTAGAATAGTTATCGACGAGCGTGCCTCTACGTGTGTCATGTCCATCGCTTGTTGGAAAGCCATCGTCTCTCCTCCCTTAACTGAATCACACAACACGCTTAAAGCCTTTAATGGCTCTGGATTTAAACATTACAGTGTCCTCCTCTTGTTGCCCATCACGTTAGAAGGAAAAATGGTCAATGTAGAAGTTGAGGTCTCTGACACACCTCTCAATTACAACCTTTTACTCGGCTGCAGCTGGATTGATTCCATGCATGCAATTGTTTCCACTTTTTTCTGTGTCATACGTTTTCCACATCAGGGAAAGGTAGTAACAATAGACCAACCGACCTTATTTAACTCTGATACATGTACCAACGATGTACCTTTCATTGCAAAGACCCCACCTGGGTATGAGAATGTCGGTGTGGGTCTTCTAAAAGATTCCACTATGATTGGTACTTACCCCATCCCACCACCCGATGTTCCACCTCCTTTGGTTTCCTCGATTAACATGATATCCACCTTTGTTCGTGAAACTCTTGTGTCTTCTGACCCATGGGTAGTACATGAACCCAGTGATTATCTTCGCTACGGCGACCAGATGCCCTTGAGTCTGGTTGAATCCTCTTACCAAACCATTCAATCGGCATCCCCCTCTACCCCCTCTCTTGGCGATTCATCTCCTGATCCTTTTCACGTGATTTTTCCCACAGATGAGATGATTATGTCGGTTATGTCCATGGAGGACACTTGTTGGGACGATGGACATCATCGTTCCATTCTCTTCCTCGAACAACACACCCTCGAGAGTTACCAATGGATTTCGACTCCGTCGACCGTTGTCTTTATTACTTCAGTTCCCGACTCCACACACGATGTGTTATACGAAGGGAACTTAAGCAACATTTCACCCACCATCCCCCTCGACATCTCTATCAAACCTAGAGTTGTTGAAAGTGTGCACATCAGAGCTTCGTGTTCCACTGATGAAGTTGCCACGTATACATCCCTTTTTCAAGAATTACGTGACATCTTCACCTGGAGCTATGAAGAGATGCCTGGTATTGACCCCGATATTGTTGTACACGAAATCAAGACATACCCAGGTGCTAAACCCATCTGGAAAAGACTTTGCCCAGTCCACCCTCGTAAAGCAGCCACCATCAAGCTTGAAGTTGAAAAACTTCTTAAAGTTGGCTTTATTTATCCCATGGCTTTAACTGATTGGGTATCCAATCTCGTTCCGGTTAACAAGAAAAAAGGTATGATTCGTGTATGTGTTGATTATAGGGATATCAACAAAGCTTGTCCTAAAGACAACTTTCCCACCCCCTTCGTTGACCAAATCGTCGACGATTGCGCCGGAAGTGAAATATTCTCTTTTATGGACGATTTTTCCAAATATAATCAGATCAACATCTTACCCGCGGATCAACACAAAACCGCTTTTATTTGTCCTTGGGGAACTTTTGCCTACCAGAAACTGCCCTCCGGTTTAAACAACGTCGGTGCCACGTTTCAACATGATATGTATTATGCATTCCATGATATTAATCACATTGTACAACCATATTTAGATGACCTACCAGCACATTCCATGCATCATAGTGATCATCCAGCCCACATCCGAGCCATTTTCCTTCACTGTCAGTTCTATCGTATACGATTAAACCCACACAAATGTGTTTTTTGTGTGGAGTCCGGCCGACTCTTAGGCTTTATTGTGTCATGTCAAGGGCTCAGGGTAGATCCTTTGAAGGTTGAAGGCATTCTCAATCTCCCTCCTCCTTCTTCACTTCGCCAGCTACAAATTTTGCAAGGGAAGGCAAACTTTCTACGTCGTTTTATCCCGAACTACGTTGAATTAACACTTGGATTTACTCAGCTATTAAAGAAAGGCTCTGAATTTGTATGGGACACAGCTGCCAACAAAGCCTTCGCTACTTTGAAATTGACTTTAACCCATACCCCAATGCTTTTCCCGCCCGATTATAGTCGAGATTATTTCCTTTATCTCGTTGCTTCGGATTCGACCATCGCCATGGTTCTCGTCCAAGAGGACGATTCTCACGATGAACATGTCATTTATTATTTGAGTCAGAGTCTCACGACTACCAAAGCCAAGTATTTACATGTGGAAAAACTGGCCTTGGCAGTTGTTCAAGATGTCCAATGTTTCCGGCATTATATCCTTTTACGCAAGACCACCATGATTTCCTATTGCAACCCCATGCATCACATTATTACACGCCAGTTGCTAGGGGGAAAATACTCCAAATGGATTGTGATACTCCAAGAGTTTGACTTAGAGTTTGAACGCACTAAGTCCAAGAAATCCTTGGTGTTTGTTGAATTGATATGTTACCTTCCCTATTCTGAGACGGAAAATGTAGCAAAGGATTCATTACCCGATGAATCCCTTTTTCTGATCAGTTTCGATGACCTTTGGTATGGAGATATCATTATATATATCCAGACTCAGACTTTCCAACCTAATTTGTCTAGTACTGACCATCGTCGCATACGTTACCAAGCCCGTCAATATATCCTCCTCGATGATACTCTCTATCTTCGTGGAGTTGACTCTGTTTTTCGACAATGTCTCACTTACGATGAGGCTAAGAAAGATTTGAATGACTGTCATTCTGTAGCATGTGGTGGTCACATGTCTAGGTATTCTACTACCCAAAATATCTTACGAGATGGGTATTTTTGGCCTTCCCTATTCAAATATTGTATTATTATCGTCCAAAAAATGTCACGCTTGCCAAACATACAATAACAAAATAAGATCTCACCCCGCTCCCTTACATCCTGTAGTTTCCATTGGACTCTTCGCTAAATGGGGCATCGATTTCATGACATGTAACCCTCACTCAGTCGGGGGGCATGGGTACATTATTGTAGCCGTAGATTATTTCACGAAGTGGACCGAGGCAATGCCTACATTTGACAACACAGGTAAAACTGTAGCCATATTCATCTTCAATCACATTATTACATGATTTGAAATCCCATAGGCTATTGTCACCGATCATGGTAGCCAATTTCAAAACTTTATGATGTCTGAGCTTATGGAAAAGTTAGGTCTTCGACATGAAAACTCAACCCCCTACTATCCACAGGCCAACGACCAAGTCGAAGCAATAAACAAAGTACTTATTACCATGCTTCGACGGATTATCGGAATTCACAAAATGAGTTGGCACATGATGTTGTTCTCAGCATTGTGGGCCTATCGGACATCCGTGAATTCAGCCACGGGGTTTACACCTTTCCAATTAGTGTACGGTTTAGAAGTTGTTCTATCGATTGAATGTGAAATTCCATCATTAAAACTAGTCGTCCAACTTCTCCCAAACACCTCTACTGAGGAGGAATGTCTATTGTATCTTATGCAATTGGATGAAACCCGTCGTGATGCCACCCTAGTTATTGAAACCCAGAAGAAACGCGTAAAATCCCAATATGACAAACATGTCAAGCCACGCGCATTTTCTGAAGGAGATCTAGTTCTCCTCTATGAACAAGATCGTGATTTGCTAGGAGCCGGAAAATTTGAGGCTATGTGGCAAAGCCCTTATATTGTTAAAAGAGTGTTAGAGAAGGGAGCATACAAGTTAGTAGATTACGATGGCACTCCTTTGAGTGAACCCAGAAATGGGCTTTACTTGAAGAAATACTACGCTTAGCTTGTCTATGCATAAGCACTTGTATTTTTACTATATCATACTATTGTGTGTTACTTTAGTGTGTTTCTGCTATTTGAATTTTACCCCTGACTACTTACCATGCATTGTGTTTGGTCTCCAAATGTCGGTGTTTTCACTACCTTACATTGGCTTCGTCGATGGTGTTAGTCGTAGTACCCGAAATTTAGCTTCTTCTGCTTGGGCAGTTTATGCACCCTCGAACGAATTTATTTGTCTGCAAGGTGTTTGTCTTGGTCGAGCGACCAATAATATTGCAGAGTATAGCGCAGTCATCAAATTATTGACTAGTGCTATTTCACTTTGGATTCCTCACTTCATTATACGACTTGATTCGCAACTAGTAGTTCTACAGTTAAACAATGTCTATACTATCTAAAGCCCTACTCTACTACGGGTATATTTGCAAATCCACCTCTTGGAATGTCATTTCGATTATATTGAATATCAACACATTTCTATATGTCTAAATACATTAACTGATGCTCTAGCTAATTATGTATTAGACAGACATTTGAGACATTTGTAATTCTAATAACATTTCACATATTGTACAAAGAGCAGAGTAAACTGGTAAAAGCCTCATGTATATATATATATAATGATATAATGATTACAAAAAAGAGTTTTCATCCGAATATCAAAATATCAAAATATAGAGCCCATGGCCCCTACAAAATGGCCTCATGATGCCTCTCGTGATAGCATACTACTGCTCTCGCTACCCTACGTAGTAACCGACTAAGTGAGTCGGATACGCCTACAGTATGGAGTTGATAATGCTTCAGGATCTCCTCGATGGATATATCAGGGATGTCTTCCATCAAGCCTTTCAGGTTATGCTCTATCGCATCATAATCCTCGGCATCCCATCCAACTACTACGCCTGCCTCTCCTCGCCTATGAATAGGAGAAGACCCCTGGGGTCGATGTGGCCCTACATCTGTATGATCGAAATTTTTTTGATTAGTCTTTCGATTGGAAACACGAAAACATTAAATATTTTAAAACTCATAAAAACATTGTAAAAACACAAAATGCCTTTCTTACCTAGATCTCCCCACTGAGATCCCTTAGGGAGAACCAAATCTGGATCACCCTGAAATTCTAGACTGACATAAGCATAGTCATCAATCATCAGGATTTGCGGTCCCAACCAATTGAAGAATGCATCATCATACTTCACAATCCGGCCCGCCACATGCTGTGTCATCAGATCACACCATATTTTCATTCGTGGGTCTCTCGGGGCTGGTATTCCCCATTCCACCTGTAGGCGTAGGTGTGGAACTCTTTCGAGGAAGAAAGATACTAAAATAGACCCATAACCGAACTATTTGAGGTCCCCATTCTTGCTTTTCGTGAGTTCCATTCGACCGAACTATTTGACCGTCACACCAATTGAATACTCAAGGCTCCAAGCATTCAATAACATATTGGAAGTAACTTTGGAGTGCCATGCGTGGCAAAGCACTCCCTGTCATCCATGCAACAGTAAACAAGATGGTCCTGAGGGTCAAGTCTCTCACACCTCGGATTGCTACTTTTCCTTTACGTCTTTCAGCATCAGGTTCACAATGCTCACGAATGTACTCACTCATGGGAAATCCACCACCTCGACCACCTGTCAAAGTCACGCGTGCCCCACGACATGACAACCTTGTCAGGAAATAAATATCCTCAATATACAAAGAGAGGACATGAACAACCATGTGGAACACTTGTTTTTCTAAATCCCACATATGAAATAGATAATCTAATAATCTTCGTTGGGCTCTCATGCCCTGAACTTTGAAGAATTTTAATAGACCACATTGCCGAAGGGCATTCACAGTCCTCGGATCATTTAAATCCATGAGATCATTTAAAGCCATGATATCATATTATTCATTCTCACGTTCCCTCCATTCCAACATCTTTGCAAGCAAATACCTGCATGGGAAATAGAGAAGATCTTTAGCACATTTTTTCAACATTTTTGGGAGTTTGTTGAGTCGACGTTCACTTTCCATTTTAGTTTTTTGGATGTCGCGATCAAAATTAAAGTACAGTAAGGAATTTCCGTGAGTGTGCCTTAACGCACCTATGGAAATCGTTGGTTTCCGTAGTGCCCTTTATAGTCCACTCACTGCGGCCCCAGCGCACGACTAGAAGTCCCAAATCATCAAAAAATCTTGATTTTTCACCATCAAAAACAAAAATTAATCCTTTGAAAAGATAGAAGATGAGATTATTACCTCTTTTACGCAATCCATTCTTCGAATGATCCCCTTTGGCCTCTACAATCCGTCGTCGAAGTTGAAGTAAAAAAACAAGGGTTTTTGGTAAGTTTTTGACCAAGTGAAAATAAAATGGTGAAAAAGACTTTTTGCTTCCATTTATTTCTTTTTTATAGTTTTTTTTAATATTTTGTTTTATATAAATACATTTTGGTCAAAAACCCATTAACTCTAAAGGTCTTTTAAGTGTTTTGTTCCTTGCAGGAAGAAATTTACGACTTTGGATAGCGAACTATGGACAGTTTTTGTGATTTATTCTATTTTTATCGCATGTACAACTACTTTTTAAGGTTTTTTAGAAAAAACTCGATCACAGTCTTTGTTCGTTCTCGGGCTTGAAAACCAATGAGAACGTAACCGAGTATAATTTTGTCATATTTTCATACTCGTCATGGTAACACGAAAATAATGAAACCTATGGAGAATTCTTTAAGCTCTTTTCATGCTCCTTAAACAATGAAAAGATTGTCGAGCGACCTTGTTCTTTTCATGCTCGTAAAAGTATTTGAAGAAAACGTTTTATGGGTGATATTTTATCACTTTTTTGGTCCTATTGAACTACTTTATGAAAAAGGAACTGAGAGAGTTCTCTTTTAAGTGTTTTTCCAGACTCTATAATCATGAAAAAAATTCGAGTTTTCTATCTTTGGATTCGTTAAACACACATCGACAGACCCATATGGGACCAAACCACTCCTTCTTGGGGTTCGTTAAATATACTCTAAAGGATGAGCTTAAATTGACAATCATATGTTATCCTCCTCAAGATTGTGTAAAAATAAAGAGGTGCTTGCTAGAAATGGTGGGGTAAAATTTGGGAAAGGTATGTGTCTCTGTATTTGTATTAATGGCAGTATGCGTCGCTCTTGAACATGAAACCCCTCTTCATCATTTGAATATGGGTTGGGTAATCCATTTGTCTCTTGTTAAAACTTCTACAAGTTCATATCTTGGGTCGTCTTTGAGTCAATACTACTAGGATCATTGTCGTGTCATTCATATGTTCAGGCGAAGTTCAACCAGAACCTTCTATAAGTCGGCCATATACAATTGTCCATTATTACCATGTCGGCCTTCCCTGTGTCAGTCCCAAGTCCCATCAGTATTTTTCTCTACCCTAAATCTATTACTCATTTTGTGTCATTGATGAGGGATACATCAAGGCCCTCCTGTGACGAGTCTTCTCCTATCGACTTCAGCTCATTATCCAGGAAAAAGACTTAGAAATTATTTAGTACCTTAGAACCTGCATGCCTTAACAATAGGTTTCTTCGCTTTCGACAGTGGGTCTACATCATCGATCCCTGATCGAGAGATTCTATCAAGTGTTCGACTTCAGCTCCTTTATTCACACTTGTCGGATTGTATTAGAGTACCTTGGGAGTCATTGACAACAATGGTGATTTCCCTCGCACTTATTAACAGTTTTCATCAATGACTGGTAATCAAGTGGTTTCTATTCACATTCGACTTCGACATCTGTAATCATGTGACTAGAATCATAGTAACAGACGATGGATTGGAGACCCTGGACTTCATCATTTTTTGGTCCAGGTTGCGATGGAGTATTTGTGATTTGTTTTGACACATAGATCCACCTTGTATGTCTCGTGGCTATGTTCATACTTGAGTTCTCAATGCATGGATCCATAGTGTATTCCTAGTGTCTATGCAAAATATTGTTGACATGAATCCATGTTGTATAATTGGTGGCCATGACCTACATTTATGGTTTCAGTTATTTATGGTCTGGACATGGGAATGCCTACTTCAAACATACTGTGATATTGAATAGATGCTTGATTGTTTACAAGTTCTTGATTGGTGTGCCCCTAGTTCTCGACACATACACACTTATTTTACAAAGTACTTCGGCTATCTCGAGTTCCAGCCTCATACTTTGGGGGGAATTCTGTTATACATTATTTTGGTCACCCTGATGATGGTTACATAAACATGTGTTCAGGTTCCCAATATAATATTTTTCCTAAGAAAATAAACCTCTTTCCACCCTTGCAAGATGTATTTTTTGAAGGCCTCCATGAGAATCTCCCTTTACATAGTGCGAAAATCCCTAATTTATGCATGCTGCATTATAGTCGATCCGCGGGATTTTCACAGGCTGTTGTATAGGAAGGTCATGGTGGCGCTTTAAAACTAAAAGAGGAAAGATGTTCTAACAACTTCTAGAAGTGGAATCTTCTGAAAATATGAGGTGGCGTCTGTATGGTTACGATCCTACTGACTTCTTTGATTTGATGGGATCATCCTCATCTCTTTAACCACTTCAGATTCTTCTATATAATGATAGGCTTCTCAAGGAAAAGGTTAGAGGTACAAGCACAAGAAGCATAGAGACTGAAGAGAGAATAGATTGAAGTCTGTGTGAATAATCATATTTCAAGTGATGCTTGAGATCTCCATTCATCCATCAAGTTTTTGAGAGAAATCTTCATAAAAATATCGGAGAAAATGTAGGTATGTGTCAGAACAAAGGGCCACTGAAAGGGAACTTGTGACATCAAGGTGATTCAGTTGTATCTTCTACCTTTCATTAATATAATGTGGTGGCATGTCTCTTTTCCATAAAATGATCGATATTTTATTACATGACTCCTTGATCACATGTTTAGGTTGTCATTGAATTTCATTATTGTTTCTTTCACGTTAGTTGATTTGTGTTATTACAGACCTGATTTCACAAGAGCATTGGAGCAAAGCGGGATCAACAAAGACATAAGGAAGCGATTCATAAGGTATGTTATCTATTATTTTTTTGGTAATTAAATTCAATGATCATAATCTAGGTCAAGCGTATTGTTCTGTCTTGTTTTGTTCTAGATCCAGGTGGATCTAGGGGGATTAGTTCATGTAGACCTGCATGTAGTATACCTAGGGAGGTAATATGGGGTACCTAGGGAGGTACCCAATGAGAATGTAGTTATTTGTTATTAGTGGAAGTCATTTAATATATGAGAATGTGGTCATTCAATGTAAGGTGGACTAGGTCCACTATATTAATAAAGGTCCACTATGGTAGTTGGATGTAATAAATGTGAGAAGGCTCTCTAGAAGATTCCTAGAAGTGTAGGCAATGTAATGAAACATAGTAAAGAATATTGTGATTGTACAAGCAAGGATTGCTTGAGGAGTTTTATCCTTCCATAAGGATTAATATATGGTGTTACCCTACCTCAAGGGTTTTCTCTATTTCTTGTGTTCATGTTATGGTGAATGGTTTATGATTTATTCTTAGTATTATTGAAGTTTATTTGCAAATCTTTTATCAGTACTTAACAATTGGTATCAGAGCACTTTCCTTGGCCAAAGAATGGAAGATTTGTTTTCTTTTTTTGCATAATTTTTTCTAGGGAAGAAAAAGAGGGCGACGCACTTTAGGTTCAGATATGAATATTTAGGAGATGAATTTGGGAAAACTAATAAGATATTTTAATTCCTCTAAGAAAAATACCCAATTTCAAAAAACAAATCAGCTGAAACGGAGTTCGGGAAGTAAAGTTATGAGCATTTTAAATTCAACGTTTTTTCAGGGTTTTTCCGGAAACAACCGCGATTTTCTGTCGTAACTTATTGTTCTATTTTTGGGGGGTTTTCATAGAAAGATGTATTTTACAAGGAAATGTGATGGCCCTAGTATTTAATCATTCATTAAAGAAAGAAAGTCAGCATGGGAAGAGAATTGGCCCCATTGGGTAGATCTCAAATTGCAAGGTGATTCTACCATTTGGTGGAAATCGCTTGATTATAAAGACATGATGACACTCTCCAATGGAGATTTTGAAAAAATATTGTTAGACAAGTGGTCTCATGGAGAAAATAAGGATAAACAAAGAACCAAGAGTTTATTTTCAGGTGACAAATCTATATTACAGGTTCATGGTTGTATTCATAAATAAAATATCATTATTTCTATTAACCCTAGTTGCATGCATAATTTTATCAATGTTCAGTTGGTTAATAGATTGCAAGTTCCAATAAAGAATATTCAAAGCACACAGGTTGAGGGTGAAAATGTTCAATTTTTCAAAGATTTGAAGATTACCATGGATAAATATGTGTTGCATTCAGATTTTTATGCTATGGATATGGATGAAGTGGATATTGTTTTGGGATATCCTTGGATAAAATCAGTGGGTACCATTAATATTAATGTGCAAAAGAAGTTTTTAAAGTTGTGGTACAAGAAAAAGAAAATCACATTGCAGGATGTGTCTCTTAGTAAGAAAGATGGGCCCATGGAAGCTAGCAAAGAAGTTATTGCCCAGTCTGAAGTTGAATCAGAGGCAGAGTCTACAGAAGGAGATGAAGCAAACTACCAGAAGGAAATAATCAAGAAGCTAAGGAGGTCATTGACGCAAAGACACAAAGTGTTGCAGATTTGAAGAAAAAATAACAAATTCCTATAGTTGTTGTATATCGCCATCCACATCATATAGAGACACAAGAGTCATCAAGGCAAGGGCGTGTGCATCAACACATTTATGCACCAGCAGGGCACCAGACAAAAAACCGATCAAGAGGTGCATGGAGGACTACCGACACTATGGGAAGAGCTCAAGCTACAGAAACAATCCCATGGAAACCCCGACATGATGCAGAGAAAGATCAGGGTGGCAAGGTAGCAGATAGACATCATGTTCTACTTCCATTGGGATGGGTGGATGGTCATACTTGGTACCAATTGGCTACATTGCTTAGCCGGTCATATTGTATGGTCTCTTCTCATGTTTCGAGGATGAAACATGTGAAGGGGGATGGAATGTAGTATACCTAGGGAGGTAATATGGGGTACCTAGGGAGGTACCCAATGAGAATGTAGTTATGTGTTATTAGTGGAAGTCATTTAATATATGAGAATCTGGTCATTCAATGTAAGGTGGACTAGGTCCACTATGGTAGTTGGATGTAATAAATGTGAGAAGGCTCTCTAGAAGGTTCCTAGGAGATATGGAGAGCTATATAAAAAAGTGTAGGCAATGTAATGAAACATAGTGAAGAATATTGTGATTGTACAAGCAAGGATTGCTTGAGGAGTTTTATCCTTCCATAAGGATTAATATATGGTGTTACCCTACCTCAAGAGTTTTCTCTATTTCTTGTGTTCATGTTATGGTGAATGGTTTATGGTTTATTATTGGTATTATTGAAGTGTATTTGCAAATCTGGTATCGGTACTTAACACTGTATCTACTTATTTACCCGTTAACAATCGTAACGAACTGACAACTGCAAGTGGTTGAGAAATACCAAAACCATCTGATTAAATTTTTTGTACATTCCCCCTGGTAGCTCAATGTACCATTTCACGGCGACCCTCATGAGGGTGAGTTGAAATAGCCTCAAACGAATAGAATCGTCATTCAGGGAGTTATATGAGCACCAAAGATGAAAAGTAGTGACATGATCACCTAGATCCTCGCCAATCTTTCCCTCAAATTTTGGAAAGTCTGAAGGGAGCTTTGTGGGGATGGGGGGGCATAACAAATTGTGACACATATGGTTATTCATTAATTTTGACAAATCTGGAAGATTAAGCATGGCCGGAAAAGGGAGTCGGGGTTGCAGCATCTGAGCCCATGCTCCCAGGAAAGATTGGGACAAAGGGAGTGTAGGCCATTCAGGGTTTTGGTATATGCCATGGCCCTGTCTAGTAGGATAATATCCTCTTCCAAACTGATTCATAAAATGTGATATGGGCACCATACCCACGGAAATGACATAATGAAAGTTATATATGTTTCCCCCAACTTAAGGGGCTCCGAGATGGGGGTTTCCCATAATGTGAAACCGACTCCCTCCAGATGGAAATCCAAAGGAAAGAGGGGGATTCACCATAATAAATGTGTTTGTTTGTCAAAATCAGAATGGAGGAAGAGGGGATAAAGGGTGGAATATAGGAAGTAACTTGTTCCCCCAATTGAGCACTCCATCCAGGAGCATTGAGACTAGGATTAGGCCTGGAAGAAAAAGGAGGCCAACCTCCAACTGTAGGATTCATCTAGGGAATATGGCCTCCACCAAACGAGAGAGGAGCATACAGAGGATCCATGCCCCAAGTTCCAAAACTAGGATTCACATTAGCCGCTGGAATAGAGGATGAGAGTTTCAACGTCAAGTTGGGCATACCAAAAGAAAATGAATTAGAGACCGAAGTTATTGACTAAGAATTGTAACCTGGCGTACCAAAAAGAGATCTAAAAGGGTTTGTTCCTATGGGTTGAGTAGAACCCACAGGTTGGGTAGTAGTAGAGGCAGGGATCTATGGCACCCAAAACGTCAAGGCTAAAGGATTCGAAGGAATCCCACTAATCACAGAAGATATAGGAGTCGAGGGACTCCCTGTGACATTCAGGTTTGACTCAGTTCTCATAAATAGATGATCACAAGTCTAAGAGGTGGAGATATATGTACCACGTTTATTAACTTTACGCCTTTTAGAAGGAAACTTCAGTTATGACTCAATATGTGGTCGTAACTTCAACAAATGAAAATACCTACAAGGAGGTTGGTTTTTCTCCACGATGACTCAAGAATCGATATATAAAACCAAATCCTAGGGCCAACTAATAATTAGAGAGAACACCAAAATAAAGAAAAAAGGTCAATACACACAAACATGATATAGTGGTTGAAAAGGGGCCTCCCTCACTAAAGTAGGTATGTCTCTCCCAAGAGGATCCTGAGACTCCCTTCAAAAGATTTGAGGTATCATAATCAATTATAAGGGCCCTCGTGGGCTTAACAACATAGTCGGTCAGATCCCCCCGGAGAGGTAATCCTCCATAAAGGTTGTGTGTTTTCCGACCCTTATATCACTCAGGGTACCTACAGAATAACCCTTGCAAGTAACCCATGTGGCTACCTATGTCAAGCAACTAGAGTCACCACAATATAACCAATGCGTAGGTGAAAATTCGTAAGTCTGGTCCAGCGTATGGGTAGGGTAACAAAGCCCAAAATATTGAAAGAATTGCCTCTCATAGAGGTAAAGGTACTAGAAAGACCCCCAAATATGAATAGAACC
Organism: Picea engelmannii; assembly: GCA_009831015.1. Lineage (NCBI taxonomy): Eukaryota > Viridiplantae > Streptophyta > Pinopsida > Pinales > Pinaceae > Picea > Picea engelmannii. The sequence continues at coordinate 284,570 of ML780832.1, forward strand.
CCAGAAATATCTCTGATGCTAAGAAGGTATTAGAGGACTATCTCTGCAGCCAACTTCGTGCGACCTCGTGCTTAACTCCAGTGTGAGTGGAGCCTTCTGACGTCACTAATTACACAATGGGTTTCACCACTCCCTGGTCAGGAAAATATGTTTATTTTAATAGCCTTGGAGAATTTTACTCACAAAATCCTATTCCAAGGCCCTATGTCCTATACTTGTTTGTGTACCCTGAAAAATAAAAATGTTTCTAGTCAATTTTAATCAATCAACATTAATTTTAATGACTTCTTCTTACTCAAGAGGTGCGGTCGTGAAACTGATATTATTAAAACTCAACATATAAAAGAATCAAATATAAAAACACTGCTAAGCACTAGTCTTGAATTCCAAAGATATGGTATGCTTCTAAATGCAACCTCTCCAATGCAATCTCTACAATTTCAATGAAATGCAATCTCTCCACATGTGTCAAAATCAATGAAAGTAATCAAAAGAGAAAATGCCATAATGCAAAATGAGAAAATGTTTTTGTATTTTCGATATAAAGAAAAGAAAATGCAAGGAATTAATAGCAACTTCACATACAAACCCTACTGCAAGAAAAAATAAACAAGCCAAGCAGGATACCAAGAAGCAAACACTCAGACCAATGTGCAAGGACAACCAATGAAAAAGATGACAAGAAAGAATACCACTCGAAAATTCAACAATAGGAAGGTTTCCTATCACTCTGTAAGCACTTAACAGTCAGGATAGAGACCCAAGAAGACTTAATAACCAACCAAACTCACCCATCAAACACCAAGCTCAACCAACAAGACTAAAGAGATGATGTACATGACTATTTGATAAAAAAATCACATATGTACACATCCTACAGGAGGAAAGATCACTTATGTACACGTTTGTCAAGGGAAAAACTGTGTATATCTAGTAAAACACTGCTAGGGCAAGGGTTAAGCCAAGAAAATTAGATGCAAAGTAAAATAGGTTGTCAATCTCTCAGGTGACAAGGAAACTCAGGCTAATAGAGATCAAATCAAGGAGAAAAACACTCCAAGCCCCAAAAAAGAAGATCATTCCCTAGTATGGTCGCTAATTCTGTTATGAGGAAAATCTCTCTATGGCATGGGGTAAACCACAACAGACGGAATGGCATGCATAAATCAACTCTAATCCCAAATATGATATATAAATGAAATGCTAACAAGATAAGGCCAGGAGCCTACCTCATCTGTATTTTTGATGAAGATCATCGTTGAGCATGCAAATCAAAGCTCTATACCTGCAACTTGTCCTCAACAACCAAGATACGCAAGCATATGGTGACAACATATAATGTTAGCATATAGATTAGTATAATCCATTAACTTACATGACAAATACACCCATGGAATAATAATTTGAATATTTTCAAGATATCAATTGGATGAGAAAAGAGTATTTCTATTAAAATAATCAACAGAAGTATACAGGTGACAAACTTCTATAACGACACACATCGGAACCGAGAAACTAAGTCCCTCCAACTGGGCCTCCACCACTTCAATCCTCCACCAAAGGCAAGCTCATATAAAGGAGTCAATGAGGTTCTCCATCACAAAGAAGGAAGAGCTTGGGGGATGAAAAAGGTGTTCATACTTTCAAGGATAAAGGGACACAGACTCAAAATGGAGTGAAATTTCTCCAGAGTGTATTTGCTCTCAAAGTTGAATCTTTTTCTTAAGGCTTGGATATGGCTCAATGTATAGCCTTCAAATGGAACTTAAGGGCTGAGTCAAAGAATTTCCAGTATATGGAAGGTCAAGGATCATGGATCTCATGATACAGCATGGAAACCCGACATAATTTTTAATTTTGAGCACTAAACCCGATGTACGCGGGTTGTAGTGGAGAAACCTACGTATATGCTTGTTGTCTAACTGATAGGGCATGTATATGTGGGAAAATGTTATTTTTGGATCTGGAAGGTACAAAAGGGGACTTCAAGTCTGCATAGGGAAATGGAAAGGCCATCCAAGCAAGTTGCATGGGGTGAGGCAAAATTTGTTGTAACACTATGTATCTAGAAACCTCTGATTTTTAGGTAAATACAAGAGATTAAATCCCTTTTTTGGTTAGAAAACACGTTAGCATGCCTATTGGTTTGGACATCAACGTCTAGTTTAACAAGACCTTTAGGAACATATAATATATTTTCAATCATTGAAATAGACACAAGAAAAATGAGTCTGAAATTATCATAAGATAAAACTTCCTTTCAATCCATCTCATAATTCTTAGCACATAATTCAAAAAAAAATTACAAATGGGGGTAAGACATTGGATACAACAAATTGATCTAGGCCAAATTCCCAATGTTTGACCTTAGTTTTTCTATTGAGAAACTGATTGTACAAAGTATATGTTGAATTTCTTTCTTTGTCTTGCCTTAATCTAGGGTCATAAAGCATATCTTGAATTTCTTGCTTTGTCTTGCCTTAATCTAGGATCACAAAGTCTGGAAAACATATCTTTGAAGTTTTTTTCAACAAATGACACCTTCTCGGACTCTATTATTGACCTCTAGGAAGCATAATAAGCAAAGGAAGCGATTTATGAAGATTAGGCTTTCTTTCTTAGCATTTTGAAAAAAATTGTGGGAAGAATAAAAAATATTAGGAAAAATACAAGGAATTGGGATAAAATCTTACTTACTGGATAGATGGAAACAACAACGATAAGAAAACAAATAAATCATTCTATGAACAATTCGAGCACATGAGGTGTATTTATGCTAAAATTGAGAATGGACCCACTCCAAGAAATGGTGAATATAATGAAGAATGACAAAAATGTGACCACATTCAAATTGATATTACAAAATCATCTCAATCTTACAATATAAATTTCACTTAATTAAGTTTCGGGTAGTTGGCTAGTGTGGGTTTTAGTTCCCATATAGTTCATGTTTCACATCTTGTGAGTATTTTTGTAATGCCTCGGCCCTCTTCAAAGTTGTCCATTCATGAAAAAATCGAAGTCATGTGTTCAACTCTTAATCTAGTCGTTTATAAGGTTTTTTCGGACCATGAAAGTCAAAAGGTACATTTAACCCTCACCAACAGATCTTCATCCTCTCTTCATTAGCATATATCGACCGTCTGCAAGGTTTTTGGAGCCCTACAATACCAAATCTTGGTAAAATGCTTTGCAGACCAATAGGAATCAACCCATATATATATATATATATAT
>ML780832.1:318919-329430 GCA_009831015.1 Picea engelmannii
ATTATAATTGCTAAATTATAAAATAGAGTTATTTTAATAAATCTAAAATCTATTTATGAAGTAGTTTTAATGAAAATAAAAACCTCAAAATTCATTTACAACAGTTTGCATAAGTGCAAAATTGCATTATTAAAATCAATGTAAAACCATCTTAAATTCGATCTATTAAACATTAAAAAGATCAAATTTCTTAAAATGTAAATTTTTTTATCCTTTTATTCCATATCAAATATTAATTCTTTCATATTAAATAATATTAAAAAATACAACTTAAAAAATTGATTATTCTTTATTTTATTTTTTTATTTTTTATTTTTTTAATAATATAACATAATGTTACCTAACAACATATCCCCTTCCCTAACTACTCGATACAATTATAATTTTTTATCATTACATTCTATTAAGTTATTAATAAAAATGAAAATTTGCTACATTAAAAAAAACTATTCCACAATGATCGTTTCAACTCCTAAATAAAATATTTGTTGGATTAGTAATTTACCACGGTCCACGAGCTTGGTGGTGAGGGCGAGTGCTAAGGACAAATATGGTGAACCGTAGCATATTGTTTGATATGAGAGGTAAAGTAGTCACATCCTTATTAGAGGTTCCCCTTTTAATTAATGGCATGGGCCATTCATTGTCCTTAGGACATGGTGTTTGGTCGATGGACCCCTTAATTGATAAGACATTTCGAGGGAGACACTATCCCCTGTTATAAGGGAGGATGGATGTGCTTACATGAATAAAGGAGGAGGGAGATAGTGCCCCATAAATCATCATTCCATTCCCTTCTTTGGGGGAATGAGTGGCCAAGACGGTAAAACATGAGTAAATGAATGTGATTTTGTTGGCTGTTGGGTATTCATAAGTTCTTACATCAAATATCTCTATTTAAATAATCTGATTGGATTATGATTTGTCATTGTAGGTGATTTTGGTCCAACCAATTTATTAAGAAAACATGTAAAATACAAACTTATATTTAATTAATAATTTTACTTGTAAATGCCACCTAATCTTATTCTCAATCTATAAAACTTGGGCCACACATAACACATCTATATGATGTAATGTGTACGTGTGCAATGATGAAACTAAGTATAGTAATATATGTGGACTCAAATCCCTAGACATGTAAGGGATGATGAGGCCTCGTGGATAATTGAGTATTATTTATTTATTTTTAAATTAAATTGTTTGGAATTATAATGAACCAACCTTCTTTATAATTCATTTTAACCAACCCATTTCTATCCATCATAATTTTGTGCAAGACGTACATACTATAATGTGATCCTAAATATTTTAACCAACCCATTTCTATCCATCATAATTTTGTGTAAGACGTACATACTATAATGTGATCCTAACCTTATTTAAGGTAGATAAACATTTTTCCAAGTGATCACTTTTAAAAGGTGTTATTAATGGTGGAAGTAATAAAAGGAAAATATCACAAAAACTAATTTACATATTTATAAAAAAATTAATAAAGTAAGGTCAAAATATTTGAGAGAAGACATCCACTCACTTATGAACAAAAATATTACAATGGTAATAGTGATTAAACTCAATATTGATAGTAATAAGTAGAAAATATTGTAATATGAAGAGAAAATAATTCGCATATATTTAATATAATTATAGAATAATTTACATATATTTAATATATTTATAGATTAAGGTAATAAAATTATGTAGTTTAATTTATTTATTTTAAGAAAGATCAAATAACAAAAATATTATAATATTATTTAAAAAACTAAGTTAATAAGTGGGTAAATTCAACTTTTTTTTTATGGATTGTTTTTCCAAATTTAATAGGAATTTTGTTAAAAGTTATAATTCCACTTGATTAAGAGGAACTTTGATAATGAAACTTTGCTCTTAGAGGTTTCAATCCATTTTAAGAATACCTGGATGGTTGGAACTTCAAAAAACCAAGTGAATCAAGATGGAACTTTGTCTCACCAATAACCATTACTAGAATGATCATCTCCAATTCCTTTAATATGAATTACCTTTTTCCAAAAAAAAAAATTGCTCAAATTATATTAGACATATAATTTTTTCATCTTTCGGTACATTTACAAGATTCTCTAAATCCTCAATTACTTCCAAAAAAACTGGCATTCAGCAGAGTCCAAAACCTTACAAAATGTAATAGTTCATATTGAGATCCAATACATCTGCTACTATAATGCAGATTCTTCTTCTTCATCATCTTTCTATATATGCTTCTATAATGCAGATTCTTCAATGAAAATCCGGGGCCTTCATCTCCATTTGTCCATTTATAAAAAGTAACCAGTCCTTCAGGTTTAATCATAACCTACTTAGAAAGAAAGTCTGCATCACTATTAAAATCTTTAATATGAATTACCTACCAATAAAATTGAAATAAGATTGTAATTATCAATAATAGCATGCACTTATATATACTGAGAAAATCACTAACTTAAATTATCATGAAAATTTGGAAATCGTGATAAGTCTAGATAAATTAATAGAAGTGATTATCATATATTCATAACAAAGGTGAACAGTCATCAAAATAATTACTTAAAAATGTTCAAAACAAATGTATTCAAAAACTTACAAAAATTGTTCTTATTTTAAAATTTACCCTATTTTTTATTTTTCTAATTTTTTAATAATAATTTAATCTATAATTATTAATAACCTTTAAAAAAAATTATCATATTATCCCAAAAATTATATCAATTAAAATAATATGATATAAATTGCATACTTCAAATTATTTATCATTATATCAATACAAAAATGATAAAATTAAATATTTCATATATTCACTAAAATAATATTTTGTAAAATGTTTAAGGTGACCTCACCCACCCTATGAAATAATGGTGACAAATACTAATAAGTAACCATCCAACACACATAATTATAACATATTAAACCAAGTTAATTTCAAATATATTTAATATCCTAACAATTGCGAATATCTTTATAAAAATAAACATTTTTTAAATCTATAATTTAATATTAATATATATTTAATATTTTAACAATTGAAAATATCTTTATTAAAATAATAAAAAGGAATCGATTTATTTTTAAATCTATAATATAATTAAAAAAAAAAAATTTAAAAAATCATTTTTTAAAATATAATAATGTATTTATTTATTTATTAATCTATAATAAAAAACATTTTTTTAATTTATAATATTTTTTTTATTTGTAAATTGTATAAATTTGATGTACATTATAACTAAGCACTCATTGATTTGTAAAGTGGGTGTAGTTCAAATGGTTGGATACTCCCCACTCAGGTTTAAATACCATTTTTGTGGCATGTTGTTGACATGTTGTTCTTATTGAGCAGATTTATATTGTTATGGTTTAATGTCCTTATTGACTGGCCTTATGCTCAAAATTCAAAATATGAAAGAAAGTGCTAAATAGTTTTCCCTAACAAATTTCATAGAAAAAAAAACACACTCATTGATTCAAATTCATATATCTTAACTTACTTTTAATCACTTGATTCAAATTCATCTATCTTAAACATTTGTTAATTAAAGTTCATCTATCTTAAACATTTGTTAATTCATTTATTTAAGCACCCATTAATTCAAATTCATTTATCTTAACTTACTTTTAACCCATTTTGAATATTTACAACTTATTATAAATACCGTCATTGCAAATATCAAGTTGCAATTACTTCTAGCTAATTCCATTGGTAATAAATGCAGCTTAATTTCATTGTGAAAGTTGATTTCAATGATATCTTGTTAGATTATGTCAATGATATTTTGTTAGATTATGTCATGATACAATAATGGATGATTTTGGATTTTGAATTATGAGAACATGGTATTCTACATTAATATAGGTTTCTAAATAAGTTATTAGGAAGATTTTTGTTTATTAGATTTTATTTGTTTCGGGAAAAAAAAAGTGAAATAAATTTAAAGGAAGATGGTTAATAGAAAAGAAAAAGGCTCTAGTTTCAAAGATAAATGTAGAGTAATTGTGACATAGGTTAAGCCCACCTTCATATGAGGGTGGGGGAATAATAGAGAAAACATAACATGAGGGTGAGGGTGGGGGGAATAATAGAGAAAACATAAGACATATTATGTTTTCTCTATTATTTTTCCCACCCCCACCCTCATATGGGTGGGGGAAATAATAAAGAAAACATAATGGTGCGGGTGGGGGAAATAATAGAGAAATATGAGGGTGGAGGTGGGGGAAATAATAGATAAAACATAAGGGTGGGAGTGGGGGAAATAATAGAGAAAACAAAAACATATTTTGTTTTCTCTATTATTTCCCCCACCCCCATCCTCAAGATATGAGGGTGAGGGTGGGGGTGGCAGGAATAATAGAGAAAACATAATATGGGGGTGGGGTGCGGGGAATAATAGAGAAAACAAAAAACATATTATGTTTTCTCTATTATTCCCCCACCCTCATAACCCGAATAATAGTGAAAACATAATATCTTTGATGTTTTCTCTATTATTCCCACCACCCTCACCCTCACCCTCATAACTTTTTCTTTAAGGATTGTAGTGTTGATATGAATTTTGTGTCTCCCTCTTTTAACCCCTCACTTGAATTGAAGAAGCATAATGAATATGAGAATTCCCAATTAGAAAAGGAAACAATTGTAAATGTGTTGAACCTGCACATAATAGATCTAGCAAGAAAATACCACACACATTTGCAGAGAGAAATTGAGAAAGAAGAAGCAAGAGAGAAAGAATGGAAGAATTCTCATTAACCATAATGAATAATGAATAATTTACACATGATATACTCTATATAACTCAATCAATGCACACTAGAAGAGAACCAATGCACCATAGTGGTGGTCTAGAGTGATTTGGACACACACCAGCAGTTACGAGAGTGAACTACCACCTAGTATAGTCTCTCAGGTAGTTACATGAGTGAACTGCCAGCTAGTTGAGTTAACTAGTCAACCAGTCTTCAGTTAACTGACTGAAACAAAGTGTAGTGAGGAGTGGATCAAGGAATCAAGGGTAATGCGTTAGTCTAGTGATGAAACCAATGCTAATGTGCATTAGCATGGTGATGATCCCAATATTGCATGGTGACAAAACCAATGCAACATCTAGACTCAACTTAACTAGTCAAACTGAAGTGTCAATTGAAGAGAATATTCTCCAGGTGGAATATTCTCCCCTAAACTTTAGGAGACTGAATAATGACTAATAAACATAGGAAAAACCTTAGAACCTTAGGAAAAATAAATCCTAGGTGTGTATGAAGTAACTCCAACAACCATATCTCCATTCAATTTAGAATGTATAAGGAATTTAAAATACAATAGCAACTATATCAATTACAAATCCATTTGTAATAAAACTTATATTAAAAAAAGAGAAATTCAAAAACAATTATGAAAAAAACAAAATTTTGTTATTGCTTCAAAGCCATAACCCAATCACCCAAAAACACAAAGATTATATTGCAAAAAATTGTGAAAATCCAATTAAGAAATTAAGAGATTGACATTAACTAACTAGGTCAAGTCAATCAATGTAAACTTATAATTTTTTTTTATCAAAATATATTATTAAATCCATATTCTAAGTTTGATGCTATTAAATTTTTTACATATATATCATAATAATGAATATATATGTTTAAAAAATTACATTTAAAGTGAATTTGGTTGTTGTTTAGTGGTTAACTAGTGGGAGTTTTTCATAATTGGTAAAGTTTGATTTGTAGAGGAATAATATATTTGGCATCTAATTTGGGAATTTTGGGAAACTAAGCCCTCAACTCTAATTAAAAAATAAGAAATATTATGATGATGATGATGATGATGATGGTGATGATTAACGTCCACTAAGACCGAATTGGTTTATTGGACCTTAAGAGTGTAAGGGATTGCTTGCAATTCTTTAGAATTTTGCTTCTGTGCTCAAAAAACATTAAGAGAAGATTTCCAAGATCACCATAGTTTTATTGAGTTAAAAGGTTAGGAAGGTTGGTAGTGTGACAAATATTTTGAAATTGAGATCAAATCTGGGTATAGGCCAGACAATCTAAGAGAAAGTGTTTTTCATCTTCAACCTTCTTGGTGTCACAAAGGTGACACACTCTTTCATCCCAGGGTGTTTTAGGAATTGACCAATGCCCAGTTTCACTATGGAGCTCGTGGGAATTTGTTCTTAACTTAGCAAGGCTTATTTTTTTCTTTATACTTGTCAAAACAGAGATAAAATTTTTATCTTCTAGATTAAGGTTAATTACATGCTTATAGTACCTTAATTTTCTTTTTTCCTCTAACTCTTTATCACACTACATTTTCTCCTTAAATTTTGATTTAATGATATTTTTAATAGTATCCTTATTTTACAAAATGATGTCTTCCATGATTCCCCAATAGCTTAGCCAAGACTAGGCATCTTTATGCCATCCTCGCTTGAGTCGAAGGTGGTTACGATTGGATTTTGAAGCAATTTTAGGAAGCCTATTGTCTTCCATGTTGTTTAACTTGTTCTTATACATTAGGTATCTAGTCATAGCTGTGCTCTCAATGGGGGAAAGGCTTGCATCTAAGAGGATGATGGGATGGGGCATATTTCCTTTAATTTTGATATTATAGGCTATAAAATTCTTTTGGATTTTCTCTATATTTCTCCACGATTCACGAGAGATACTGCATCCTTGGACTTCGCATCCATATAGAATAACAAGCGTAACAAGAGTCTCAAGCATGAGTTTCTTCTTATCCCATATCCAAAGATCGATCGATTTACAATTGTTTTCAAGCCCATAATAAGCTTTTCATCCCCCAATAATCCTTTTCTCAATGCTATAATTCCAGTTGAGTTTGTGGTGAATATTGATTACAAAATGTTTGTATGAAGTCACTTCCTCCAAGTTGTTGTTGTCATATATGAAGGTATCATAAGTGATATTATTGGATTTAATGACCGTGACCTTAGTCTTGTTAGTATTAACAATCATACCCATATTGGAGCAAAAATCCTTGAGGATTCTTAGTTGGTTTTCAAGATTGTGGGGACTCCTCTCCATAATAACGATATCATCAACATAAAGAAGAAGATTGATGACTATACCAGTGAGAGTAGGGCCGACACAACCTGCTTCTTCCAAGCAATCTTCTAACTTGTCAATGTATATGCCAAAAAAGGTAGGGGACAAGGGACAACCTTGCTTGACTCCAATAATACAATTAATCTCTTTCAACCAACCCTCATTGCTATTAAACTTGGAAATAACATTCTCATACAACCTTATTGCAACAACCCTCAACTCGAAAGGCACTTTTATCTCTTCCAACTTATTCCAAAGGTTTTTTCTGGGAAATGTATCGAAAGCGTTTATAAAGTCAACAAAACAACAAAAAAGATTGGTTTTAGTATTGCAGAACTCCTTTGCAATGATCCTAAAGGTAACAAGATGGTCCACAGTTGAATGATATCTCCCAAACTCAGCCTGGCATATAGCTCTTTTATCGTGACTTTCTAGTCAAAGGCTAATCTTCTTTTCCAAAATAATTCCATAAAGCTTGGCTAACATCGGGCTAATCATAATGGTCCTATAATTAGAGGGAATGCTTTTATCCCCGTTTTTAAAAATAAGAACAATGAGGCTTTGCGTCCAGGGTTTAGGGAAACCTTGCTTGACTGCTAAATTGAAGAACTTGTGTATGCAAGGGATGAGGATGGGCCTTACGATTTTAAAAATTTCAGCTTGGAAGCCAATGTCCTTAGCTTTCCATTTGCAAGTTGCTTAACCCCGAACTCTATGTCATCCAAAAAAAAAACTTCATCTTCTGTAGGGACAATAAAAATGGTATCCATAACATTAGGGAATTCGTAAAAAAAAACTATTCCTTTTAATTAATTTATTGAAAAAAATAATAATCATTTATAATTAATATAATATTTTGTAAATACCACCACATTAAATACAATTAAAAAAATCAATTTAATTTGAAAAACATCAAATAATTACATTTAAAAATAAAAGAAAATATGAATCATCATCTTGAAACTTCCCTCCTTAATAGAAAAAAATCTCCATAATCACGCATCCTCATCGACAATCCCATCATAATCATTGTTATCAAGAATCACTTTGTTCATAACCTAACATAATCAAATTTATTGACGCTCATAACATAAAATAATTAAAAGTATTAGATAGCTTGTAATGGGTTTCTTGGTAACCTTGAATTTATCACAAAACGATCTTAGTCAATATGGTATGAATCTTCCATATGAGAATGTTTTCCTGGAGAAACAAAAACAAAAATAGCGAGGGATTGAAATGATTGAGTTGATGAACACTCCAAAGGTCCATAATAATGTAACCGGGTAGTTATTTAAAACAAATATGAAATCCAAAAATTCATAATATCAATATAGCATGTAAAGTTTTGTGATAGGTTTTACGTGGATTTAATTTACTTTTACTTTTCACACGTGATTAAATTTAGTTAATGTAATTAAAAAAATAATTTCCATGAAAAATAAAAAGAAGTGACTAAAGCAAACATACCCCTTTTCAATCTGAAAAATGGACTTGAATATGGCTAGATTTGGAAATTTGGCCACCACAACTCTGAGTCTAAACCTTACCAGAGGGGTTTTGCCCCATTTTAAATCAACCCAGGTGCTCAGAAAATCGATCAGAGTTCTGGATTGGTCGAAAATTTAAAAGCAAACCACCAGAGGACCTGCTAGAAAAGTAACTTGAAAGGGAGGATTGCTCCCAAGTTAGCCTACTCCATTAAAAATATTTTTTTTAAAATAGAGAAATAAGTATATTGAAAGGAGTTAGAGAAAGATGAGAAAATAAGTGATAAAAAATATAAGACTTTTGAGGAAATATGGAAAGAGTGGTTCTTCTTAACATTTGAGGTTAAGAAGAAGTGAGTAGTAGGCCACAATGAATCTCTACTTTGAGCAAAGCCTATGCTCTAGACTATAGATGAGATCCATTGATAAGTGCTCATTTTAAAGTCAAGTGTGTCTGTTCTTATTTGCCTAAATAATGGGATAGGAAGACAAGAGGTCTCATATGGAGTTGGATTCAAGAGTATGTAGTTCTGAAACCAAGTAAGCTCTCTAATGAAAACGGAAGCATACACTTAGTGTTTATAATGAATCACAGGTCTCAACATGGTATTTTTAAGGGGCAAAATTTTGCCAATTGCCTACTTTTTGGCCATTTTTTGAAGAAAAAAAAATCACCAATTGGTTTAAAATTCGCCTATTTTCTACACAAATATGATTAAATTGATAATATTCACCAAAAAATTACAAGTTTAAAGTAAATTATATGTTTTTTTATTGAATATCCGCCTATAGATTATATGTATGATTTTTCAAACCACAATATTCGCCTGGAGTACTATACATAGGTATAATGTTTGAATCCTTAAAACACACCCTGCCTCTAAATAAGAAACAATATCTACTATGAATCTCACAATAGACCAAATAAGAGAAAATTAAGTGTAATTCCAATCGAGGATTCATATTCTAAGCTTAATTATACAATTGTCATAAGGTAGGTGATGATCAATCTTCATCCTTAGTTCATGAGAACAAACCCTAAACTACCCAAGATGAGATCAAAGGCTCTAACAATGTTGTCCCCTAATATAACTTGTAGTGATGAAAAAATCATTATGAATCTATAGATAAGTACAACAATAATGAAGTTTAGGAGAAAAGAATTTGCTAGTAAGGTCCAATATGACTCACATATGTTGTACAAACCTCCTTCATAATTGCTATATGGATATCTCTTTTAGATACCAACCCAAGATCAAGAATATAGATATTGGATGGAGGAATATTGTTAATATTTAAGCCAAAAAAGTGCATAAGAGTTGTAAATTTCGCATTCAAAGAGTGTTGGTAGTCATCTATTCCAAATGCATGGAAGACTGGGGATCAAGAAAATGATACATCTACTTACCAAGAAAAGAATCAACTAGGAAACAAAGTTGGTGTAGGAAGGCAATATTGTGAACTAGTGCCTCGATGATAAGAGGTAGAGCCCAAACTTTGTAAAAATAATAACATGAGGTATTGGTATTTATATCTAATGATTTTAGAGAGTATTATTAATATAAGGGATCTCACAACATAGGACCATTATATTTATTGAAGCTCTATACACAAAAATCACATCATACAATAGAGTTGGTTATACAACCTTATGGAAAAGGTTGATCTTAGATCAAACATCTTGAAACTTGAGTGAAATGTCTCTCCAAAAGGGCTAAAGCAACATAAACCTGGTTGATTTGACCTTGATAACAGGGTGGCTATATTGAATGTTAGATTGAAAAATAATATATCTAGGTATTTATAATATGTGGTAACGTCCTCTCTTTTTCATTTAACCAAAATGATCGTTAGATAGTTCATATTCATAAACATCAAATGTCCTAACATTAGTCTTTTTAAATTTAACTTCTAATCAATGGGAATCAAAGGCACCAA
>ML780832.1:332278-376125 GCA_009831015.1 Picea engelmannii
TTAATTCATAATAATCAACGGCGTTCAGGCAGATTCTGGATCCCCCTTGATATTCTTCCTTTAATGGGGGGGGGGAGGGTCCAGAATAGTGTGGCGTGTGAAGTGGGGCCCCTCCTGTCATGTCGACCACCGTGTCGCATTTCCCTCTCTGCCACCTGTATTCCACTTAACCGCGCAACGGGGCCGTTTCTCATTGGTTGTTCTCTGGCCCTCTTGGGATTTGTTCCTATTGGCCATTTGCTGACCCTGTAGGGATTCGTCCCCATTGGCCGGTCGCTAGCCCTGTCAGGGTTCGACGGTTGCAGAGTCGAACGAATAGACATTACTGTAGCGCTGAGGCGCGAAATACAAATAGGCACTGCGTTCAAATTGAACCGTGATCATGATCCGCGATCACATGGGAATGGAGAAGGAGAGAGAAAGAGCCAACTTATGTTGGGCCTCCATGGATAATTAGGGATTCTGGTCCGGCAGAAGACCAGAAAAATCCGATTTGGGTAGTGGGTATGTGACAATGACTTAATTGAATACATCTTAATAGATTATTAGCTATATTACAAAATGAGCTAGATCACTACATGAGGAAAGCCTATATATGGTTGTGTGACATAACTAAGCTCAAAGGAAGATACTCACAATAAAACCATATGACATTATCGATGAATAAATAATGCTTCTATTACAAAGGCTTTTACCTCATTATATATCATTGTTCACTAAGAAAATTATTTCTACTTATGAATGTGGGATAGACCGCTTTACAAAAAAAGTGAACATTAACATATGATAAAGTCATGAAGTGACTTTATTTCATAGTAATCCTTATATCCTAAGGAGCTAAGGAAGTCATGTCATAAGGAATTCCATTATTTAAGTTGCATAAGAAATTCACATCACTATTAGGGATTAGAAGAATAAATATTATCAACAAAGGGAATTTTCTCATAGGAATCTCTTCTCTTAGATAAGAAACTACTCAATGAAAAATTATTTTCCTTGTCCCTTTAGAAATTTTGGATAAATACCGCAATTTAAGGGAAGGTATTCTATAGAAATTGGAAAGAGAGAATACTCAAGATGGTTCCAAACCCCTAAAATATACTTTGTGGAATGGAATCTTGAGGAATAGGGTAACCAAAACCTAAAAAAGAAAAAAATAATGTATAAAATGGAAAAAGGAAGAGATGAAGATTATTACAAGATAAAATATTTAGTAAAGGAAAAATTGGAACAATAATTAGAATGTTCCTTGATTGGTTAGTTTAATGTTATAAAAATAATGGATATAGCCCTCTAACAATGGGTAGATGTAAATATTTGGAGGAAGAAATTAGGTTGTAGTCTCACTATTCATTATGTTGTGAGGGGTTTCCATATTTTCATTTCTCTATCAGGGAATGATAGAGAAGTTATAGCAAAAGTGGTTTGGTTTTAGGATGATATGACCTTGTCATTACATAATTGGACACCATATTTTGATCCATTGAGAAAGAAAATTAACAAAATCCCGAACTAGGTCAAATTTCCTTATTTCCCATTAGAGTTTTGGATTCCCATTAGAGTTTTGGAAAGAGGAAATCTTCATGGAAATAGGAGACAAGCTAGAAACATTTATGGCCATAGATGACAAAACAAAGAGAATGGAATTGAGATCAATGGAAGAGATTTGTGTGGAACTTGATGTGGGGGAGGGCCTCTCATATGGTCAAAATATTCAAGTATGGGCTTACAAGTATCAATAGTCCCTATATTGTGTCAACGTCCCATTTCAGTGTAGTTGGTGCAAGTCTTGTGGGCACCTTAAACATGATTTACCTGGGAAGAAGGAAGATGAATATTTAGATTACATGCACATGATGTTAATACCTACTTCTTATGAAAGTTCAAGCCTCAAAAGATGTGGAGAATCTTCTTAGGGAAGCTCAAGCTTCAAAATACGTGGAGAATAATTACATCGCTAAGGGAAAAGAACCATGTTGCAATTACTAAAAGGATAATCATAGAGCTACAAGCTATATAATAAGCAAGTGATGCAGGTTTATTAGTGAATATATTCAAATAAATTAATAGTATAAATAAAAGAAAAAGAAAATTTCAAGTCAATAATGTTAGACTATGGTGACTAAAACAAGAAATTGACAAAATATGTGAAAAGAAGAACCTTTTTCAACTGAATGGAAAACAACTTGATCATGGAGGAGCTTCAAGGTATTTTCTATGCTTAAGGATCAACCATTATCATATTTTGCTTCACCAAATTCTACCATGACCAAGGAGAGACACTCAAAACATGTCCCTATGTAAAATGATCACATGAATGATATCCTATAATATCCTCCCCTACAAGTTCCTCTTTTAGAATATTAATCGAGGATAAAAGACCCTAATAATAAAGGAAATGAAAAATTGCATGAGGCTTCTTCAAGGGAGATATTTTATGGAGGACAAGCTCTAAGCTATGAAGTGGAGACCTTTTGAAACACTTGGAAAAGAAGATATGTCCTTAGATTAAGTAAAAAATAAAAATGGTGTGGGTATCTCACAAACCATCATAGAGATTTTGAATATATAAAAACATTAAGTATCTTATCCTCAAATTGCAAAGATGTAAGTTGATGTCGAGGTACACTTTGGGAAGAAACAAACTGTTTAGGAGGCCCTTCGAATAGGGTTAGCCTTCAACTGGTCAAAGAAATTATTTTTTTCTCTTTGAACTTAAGGGGCTTATTACTACTTTTGAGGTCAAATTACCACATTAAATGGACATTCAATCAATGTAAAAATGTGGAAATCGACCTTTTACTGAAATCTTGATTTTGGGAATTTATCTCACATTACAAACAACATTGTTTCCCATTGTTAATGTTGATATATTGATGTTACTAATGGAAATATATTGATGTTTACATGTAAAATACAATTTAAAAAAAGTAAGACAATCCATACAAAGAATTGACGGTTTTAACATCATAATTTCAATATTTAAATGTTGATATTTCAATTTTTCTTCCATGAAATTTATTTTAAAAATTTATTATCACCAAGAACTTTCCAATTACAACGTATCATGTGCCTAAAATGGAGTCCATACATGAAAGTTACAACCCAAGGAAGCTACAAATTTGGAGGACAATGAATGAGACTAACTTAATCATAATACAAGATAAATAATGTTCAAGACAAGATATATTTAGTGCTAAGATAACATTTAAATAAAAAAATCGATACACGTCAATGATTAGCATGTGCTAAGTAATAGATTGAAACTTAGAGGCAACTACAAATCCATGCCTTTGTTGAGAAGTTTTTACAAACACTTTACATGTAAAATACATTGTCCTGGCTCATGCATTTTGAAAAACACTTGAATGAGACAACATTCATGCCTTGGTACAAGGATTTTTACAAACACTTTGCATGATACTTCATGCATTTTGTATAGGCATTTTTACAAAGACTTCACATGAAAACTACATATGCCAACTATTCAAGAGAAAACTACATATGCCAACTATTCAAGAGATTTCATGAGCTTGTTAATGGTAGAATATACCAAAATGATAAAAATATAAGTAATTATTTAGTGCATCTTTGTGGTTTCCATAATCTTGCTTGGAACCCCTTTGAAAAACTATAATTTCCACTACACAAAACTAACAACATGTATGAGAATACATGGAAAAACATGAAATAAAAACCCAAAACCAACAAATAAAGATAAACACAAATATAAAATAAGCATTCATTTAAAGCTTAACATTACTAACTATGTATGCAAAAAAAGTTACAGGACTTGGTTTTTAACCCTCTTTATTTTTTGTAAAAGCTATTGCCCAAGGGTTTTTGTTGTAATTATTTTTTTGTGGGTTTTATTGCAAATGCTTTTTAAGATTTTTTTTTTTTGGCATAGATGAGGTAGGGGGTGGGTGGTTCAATATTTGGCAAGGATTAAATTCTTCCCATTAAAGAGAGAGTGAAGGTCATTTTAAGAGGGTCACTCTAACATGGAAGGGCCACACCCTTATGGTGAGAAACAAAATCCCATTTAGAGGGGAGGAGGATTAGGGAAGCCATGGGGGAAAACAAGTTGAATACATTTAGAAATAATGGATACCATCATATGAATAAACCTACCTATTTAAACAGAAAATATGCCTTTTGCACTACAAGAATTTAAAAATATAAGGGTTATGCCCATTAAACTCAACAATAACAAAAAAATAAATGAAGACGATGTTTACCAATAAGCCATGATCCATAGAAGTGATCATCCTCTAGCTGAAACAAATAAGCCAAATATAAGACATTAACATATTTAAAAAATGAAAACTAAATTCAATAAAATTTCTATAACAAGAATAGGAAAATAAATGAAGGAGATTACTTCCATGGGTTGAGAATCCATCCTCCGCAAACAAGTCTGCCCTTCTTTCAGAGAAAAAAAAACCCTATTCTTCTTTGAGAAAAAAAACCCTAGGATGGAGAGGAGAGGGAAAAAATGCTAAAAGAAAATGAAAGAATAATATAATTTAGGGTAAGGAAAGGGTTTTTGTTGATAAATATAGTATTTCTTATTTGATAAATTAGAAAAAGGAGGATGTTGACAAGAGTACAAAGTGGATTTAAAGTCGTCATTTGAATTAGATTTACATTAATATTATATTATGTGAATGTATTAACCCTTCAATTAGGAATAAAACATAGTTTTGATATTTATCATTATTTCTCCATAGTTCCTCTTATGGATTTTTATTATTGAGAGAAAGGGGTGAGGGCCTTGAGAACCTGAATTTCAATGCTCATTTCCGAGGGCCATAAATTTCACATACAAACTATATTTTAGGCATGCAATATACCATTGAAAATATATCAACAAGATCTTTGTGGTGATGTATTTCTTTTTTCCAATTTAAAATACAAAATGTTGAAATTTTGAAATTTTAATGTTGATATATTGATGTTAAACAAGGTAAGAAACAAATGTGGTAACACTTAGTAAATTGAAAAAATAAATTCTTAACATCGTTAAAGTGGAGTTTGTAAAAAAACTATAGAAAAAACTAGAAATACAATGAATTTTGATGCACAAAACGGAAAAAACAAAAAGAAACCTATGTGTCAAAACTAATGCCAAGTTAAGGCATTGTTTTTTTACCACAAATGTAGTAGTGGCTAGGATTTGATCACAAGAAATATCCTTGGGTAGGGTGATTCAAAATACAAGTCAAGTGTTATCTTTTTACAATAGATTATGCTAGAGGAGAGGGAAAAAATGCTAAACGAAAATGAAAGAATGATATGATTTAAGTAAAGTGTTATCTTTTTACAATAGATTATGCTATAGGAGAGGGGGTAAATGCTAAAAGAAAATGAAAGAATGATAGGATTTAGGGTAAGAAAAGGGTTTTTGTTGATAAATATAGTATTTTTTATTTGAGAAATTAGAAAAGGGAGGATGTTGACAAGTGTACAAAGTGGATTTAAAGTCGTCATTTTATTTAGATTTATATTAATATTATATTATGTGAATGTATTAATCCTTCAATTAGGAATAAAACATACTTTTAATATTTATCATTATTTCTCCATAGTTCCTCTTATGGATTCTTATTATTGAGAGAAAGGGGTGAGGGCCTTGAGAACCTGAATTTGAATGCTCATTTCCTAAGGCCATAACTTTCACATACAAGCTTTATTTTAGGCATGCAATATACCATTGGAAATATCTCAACAAGATCTTGTGGTGATGTATTTCTTTTTTTCCAATTTCAAATACAAAATGTTGAAATTTTGTCATTTTAATGTTGATATATTGATGTTAAACAAGGTAAGAAACAAATGTGGTAACACTTGGTAAATTGAAAAATAAATTCTTAACACAATAATATATTGTTTGATTAACATCGTTAAAGTGGAGTTTGTAAAAAAGCTATATAACAAACTAGAAATACAATGAATTTTGGTGCCTAAAACGGAAAAAATAAAAAGAAACCTATGTGTCAAAACTAATGCCAAGTTAAGGCATTTTTTTATACCACAAATATAGTAGTGGCTAGGATTTGATCGCAAATATGATCCTTGGGTAGGGTGATTCAAAATACAAGTCAAGTGTTATCTTTTTACAATAGATTATACTAGAGGAAGAGGTTGAGAGGGTAACTTTATATAGTTTTTTACTAGGATGGTGTTTTTTTGTATTAGGAGTAGAAGGGAAATATGGGAGCTTAGTAACATGGTGAAAACCACCCTTTATTTGTAAAAAAATTCAAATTGTTGGCTTCTCTTTGATTTCATATGTTTTCTCTAAAGAATTTCAAAA
The DNA here is from genome assembly GCA_009831015.1 of Picea engelmannii. Taxonomy (NCBI): domain Eukaryota; kingdom Viridiplantae; phylum Streptophyta; class Pinopsida; order Pinales; family Pinaceae; genus Picea; species Picea engelmannii. Next base: position 338,598 of record ML780832.1, read on the forward strand.
AGACCTTGTTTTGATTAATGTGTATGGTTGACCTAAGCATCAGAGGAAGGAATTATATATTGTTCTTTCGAATGAAAACATTTTTCAGTCAAGATCTATTGTATGTGGAGGATATTTTAATTTGGTTTTAAGACAAGGAGATAAATGGGGTCCAACTAGGCATTAGGATCTTTGAGCAACTTTCTTGTTCAAGGTTTCTCAAATAAGAACTTATCTGATGTAAAACCTTTGGAATTAGTCCAACTTGGAGGAACAATCGCTCAAGTGAGGGAGTTATTGCAAAAATTTTGGACAAAGTCCTTATATTAGATGACTTTATGGGGGAAACAAAGAGGTTTAGGTCTTGGGGTTTTATTGGAGGATATTCAAACTATTTACCAATACTACTATAGTTGAAATCAAGAAAAGGAAATCCTATAAAGAATTTCAAATTAATTTCACACTAGATAACTATTAAAAAGTGTAAATCTAACCGAGAGAGTTCCAATCTAGGGTTAGGAGAGGAGTTGCAATGGTAGGAGAATCTAAGCAAGGCCACCATAAGTGCACCTTGGGGTGGGGATTTAGATCCCCCCCATTCGATTTCTGTTGATGAAGCCTTCATGAAGCTCATCAACAGCCAAGGTAAGAAAATTCCCCCCCCCAAAGTCCCAAAATTCATCAAGAAATTAGATTCCATTCTGGAAATAACATTGCCAGAGGAACAACCCATCAAGATCGCCCTGACATTGAAAGAAAGAGGGTTAGTAGGCCAGTTTATGGGGCTATGGCCTTTGGAAAAAACTACGGATGACTGGATCCAGAGGAACTGGAGGCCCCAACTTCAACACAACGTAACCTGCTATCCAACGGGAAGGGGCTTATTCATCTTTGAATTTATCTCGAAATAAGTCCGTGATCTGATCTTCAGAAGTGGACCCTACTTCATGGGGACTCAGGGCCTGTATCTTAATAGATGGATGCCTGACTTCGATCCCTCTGTGGACGTCCCCAAAGAGGTCCCGGTCTAGGTAAGATTACCAAACCTCCCTGTCCATTGCTGGAACTATCAATCCCTGCAGAAGATTGGAAACGACCTAGGGAAGTTCATAGACAAAGAGGATAATAAATCCCAATATTCCTGTGCAATAATATGTGTGGAGGTCGATCCTGAAGCTGGACTCCCAGAAGCGGTAAAGTTAACAGTATGATCATGGTACCACTATCAAAAACTTGATTATGAGTAATTGGCGTTCAAGTGCAGGAACTTCCACGAACATGGAAATTTCCAAAGGAAATGCCCCAAAGCTCAACTTGCAGAGAAAGAGAATGCAGAAGGATGGCAGAAGGTGAAGAATGACAAGGAACCCCCAAAGTCAAAGGAGAAAAAATCTGCAGAACCAGGGAAGAAAATCCAACCTATCCCAAAAGTCACGGAAGGCCCAAAGGAAGCTTTAACTTCAACAAAAACTCTTGAAATAGAAGAATCCCAAGAAAAATATCCGAAGGCCACTGCTGAACTCGGGCCGTTACCTGAGCCAGTGGATACAAAAGAGCCCTAAAAAATGCAACAAGATCATGTCAGTTTGAGCTTTGAGTCTGGAGGGGATTCAGATGGCGGAGCCACAGAAACAAGTAGCTCTCACGGAAACCCTAAAAGGCCCTCGAGAGGAAGGAAACTCGAGAAAAAGAAATGAGAAGAGTAGTCCTACTGGGACGTCATGCAAGGATAACAACAAACCATCCCAGAAATGATAAGCACCAGAACCAAAAGGAAGCAAGGTAAGGCTCCGAAAGGAGATACCACCCCCAAACTGTTAAATAATGAAGTACGTCTCCTAGAATTGTAGAGGGCTCGAAAGAAATCTAAAAGAAGAAGCCTTGAGAGATTTAGTTCGCATGACATTGCCCAAGGTCCTCCTAATCCAGGAGACAAAACTAGAGGAAGCAGATCTCCTCCGTGATAGTAACTCATTTTGGAAAAAGGGCTCAGGAAAAGCCGTAAGTGCAAGAGGGGCCTCAGGAGGAATAGGCACCTTCTGGGACACCTCAAAACTAGACTTGATCAAGGAAGAAAGAAACACTCATTGGATCTTCACCAAGCTTCTTCATAAAGAATCTGGTCACCATGTAAATCTGTTTAATCTTTATGTTCTAGTTTTGCTTTCAAAAAAGAAGACCTGCTGGGACTCCCTAAAGTCCTTCCTTAGCATGCAAAATACTGGAAATATTGTAATCGTTGGAGATCTCAATGTAACCCTCTCGCTTTCTGAGAAAAAAGGGGGTTCGCCAGTCCGAGATCCAGCAAGAGAATGGGTAGAAGAACTCATCCTAGACTGGAATCTGGAGGACATCAAGCGAGCCCGGGGGAAGTATACTTGGTCAAACAAAAGATTAGGTCCTGGCCATATTGCAACCCGACTGGATAGATTCCTTGTCCAATCCTCTTTTCTGACCCTTGGCCTAATGGCTAGCTCAAAAATCCTTCCGAACTATACCTCAGATCACAAACCCATAATGTTAACTCTTGCTCCTGGGGAAAACTTGGGCCCTATCCCTTTTCTCTTCAGCCCCCTGTGGATCAACCAGGAAGGATTCCAAGAGCTATTTTCTAATTCATGGAAAAGAAAGGTGATTGGTTCCCCTTTTTTCGTTTCGGAAGAAAAAATTTGAGGACTAAAAAAGGATCTCAAATCTTGGGCCAAAAACCTCAATTCCCCCACTTTTGAGAGGAAATGAATCCATAAGTCCCTGGACCTTCATCAACTTGCTTTAGAAGAATATCCAGTGAACCAGGACTTACTCTCCCAAGAGGCTGATCTCCAAAAATCCCTCCATCAGGCTTGCAGAACAAAAGAAGAATACTAGAGAGTGAAATCAAGAAGTCTCTGGCTCCAAGAAAGGGATAAGAACACTACCTATTTCCACAAGCAAGCGGAGGCCCAGAAGAACTACAATATGGTCATTGAAATTCAATTTCAAGGCCAAGATATCAAAGATTTTGAAGGAATTAAAGAAGCAGCCCACTCCTTCTTCAAGGACTTGTTCTCTACCCCAAAAGCTGGCCCTATTGATTCGTTGTGTTACCCGCTCACCACGGTTCCAGAGCTGGTGGGGAATGAGGAAAATCAAAGGATGACAGCCCCGGTAAGCACTCAAGATATTAAAAGAACCTTAAATCACATGGATCCTGACAAATCCCCTGGTCCGGATGGATTCACAGCTCGGTTCTACAACTTCTGCTGGCCTATTATTAAGAAGGGCCTTCTGAGAATGGTCAATAAATCATAGAACTGTGCTAAGCTGGGAGGAAGCACCAACTCATCCTTTGTAGCCTTAATCCCCAAAGAAAAAAGAGCTAACAATTTCAGCAGATACCGACCCATCTCTCTCTGCAACACAGACTACAAGATCATCACCAAAATAATAGCTAACAGACTAAAGAAGATGCTCCCACGTATTATCCCCAAAAATCAAGGAGGATTCATAAAAGGGAGGCAAATTCTGGATAATATCATCCTGGTCCAAGAGGCCATTCATTCAAGCTACCAGAGGAAAGAGAAAGGTATGATAGTTAAACTTGATCTCGCTAATTCTTTTGATAAAGTTCGCCATGACTTCCTTTTTGTTGTTATGAATAAGTTAGGGTTTGAAAAAAGATTCATAAGTTGGGTTAAGGCCTGCATCTCCATTCCTTGGATTGCTCCACTGGTAAACGATTTCCCAACTGACTTCTTCCAAGCCTCAAGGGGGTTAAGACAAGGCTACCCCCTGTCTCCTCTACTCTATGCCATCCAAGCATCTGTGCTCAGCTTCCAATTAGACAACTTCCTTTAGATCAGGTCTCTGTCGGGACTAAGAATGGTCTCTAATGTTAAGTATTTCAACCATGCACAGTTCGCTGATGACACCTTGTTAGTAGGAGAAGCCAACAACAACACTGCAAGGCGCTTTAAAATAGAGTTAGATGTGTATAAATAAGTCTTAGGTAGTGAAATCAGTCTTCATAAAAGCAATATCTTTGGCTGGAATTGCTTGCCTCGAGAAATGCTTGACATATCTAGAATCCTCAAAATGGAAGGCACCATCACATGGGACTTGATTAAGTACATGGGCATCCCCTTATTCAAATAAACCCGTAGAGTGATCCACTGGTTACCTCTCCTAGATAAGATGAAGATCAAAATCCAATCCTGGGAGGCAAATTGGTTAAATCTTGCAGGAAAAGTGGTGCTGATGAAGTATGTCCTCTCTAGCCTTCCTATTTACCAGAATTCCATTCTCCTATCTCCTAAAACAATAATTCTCAAGATCGAAGGGATGTTGCGTCGTTTCCTTTGGGAAGGAGGAAGGAACTGTGAAAGGAAACTCCATCTAGTCAGCTGGGACAATATTAAAAAGCCTCTCCTTGAAGTTGGCCTGCAAATCTAAGATGTGGCCACCCAAAACCTTGCGATGGGGGATAAAATTATATGGCATCTAGTATCGGGTAAAGTATCCTAGAGCAAGAAAGTCCTCTACAAAAAATACTTCTTGGGACATAGGGACAGATGCCTGGATCGTCCCCCAAAATCCTTGAGAGGCTCTTCAATCTTCTCTCTCTATCTAAGAGCGCTTGATCACTTCAAAGAAAAGATAACTTGGATCCCTGACAATGGAAAGAAAATAAATATTTGGGAGGATTCTATCCTCGACTCCACGCCTCTAGATCAGATTGAAGGCCTCGAAAATATCAAAAGCTGGTTTCAGAACAACAACTACAGAACGCTCTAGGATATTTCTGAATGGGGTCTAGATGAGGATTCTTCTTGGAAGAAGTGGACACTTGGGGCATACCTGGAAAGGTTGGAGGCAGAAGCCAAGATCCTCCTTGAAGTCCTCCAAGGGAAATCACCTTACAAGGTCTGCATAAAAGACAAAAGAGCTGGGGTGACTCCACTAGGAAATACTCAACAACTGCGGGGTATAAGGCCATCCAAGAAATTCCTAATGTTCCTCCCGACCCAACCCCATGGAGAGCCTTATGGAATCACCCCTCTGTCCCCAAAATTGACTTGTTCATTTGGACACTGGTACAAAAAAGTGTCCTGACAAGTGAAAACTTAAAGAGGAAAGGCTGGGAAGGGCCTTCCCGATGCTCGTTGTGTATGGAGGCAGAAGAAACAACAGATCGTCTTTTCCTTGCTTGTGTGTTTTCAAGAGAGGTCTGGAATCACTTCATAAATTCCTTGAACACCCTCTTGCCCCACACTATGACCGAGATGATAAGAAATTGGATGGCTCTGTCCCCGTTCTCTTTGAGAAAGAAGAACCTCCTTAAAATTTGTTGGATGTGGCTCCCTAAGTTCCTTTTCTGGAAATTATGGCTTGAAAGAAACAACAAAATATTTCGTGAGGAAAGTAGAACACCGCCTCAAGTTGCCATAAAAATAAAATCCATGATGGGTGAAGTCCTGAACACTAAGCACTCTATAAAGAACTCAGAACCCCTAAATCCAGAAGAAGATCAATGGCTTAAAGAGTATGTTCCAAACCACCTTAGTAGAGGATCCCTCAAGATTCCTAAAAAAGAAAGTTGGGAAATTAGAGTGGATGAGCAAGAATTTATCAAATGGCAATCATCCCTGGAAGAGCATTGCCTCCTCTTCAACGGGGCCTCGAAGGGGAACCCTGGTAAGGCAGGTGGGGGTGGGGTTCTGCTCTATCCCTCAGGCAAGATAGAACTGGCCTACGCATGGGGCCTCAGAACAGACACCAATAATCAAGCAGAAATTCTAGACCCGTGGCAGGGGATAAATTTAGCAGCTGATCGAAATGTTCAGAATCTGGTGATTTTTGGAGACTCTAGGATCATTATATAGGCCATCATATCGAAAAAAAAACCTAATCATGTCCTTCTAGCCCAAGTCTATTTGAAGGTTTCTCTCCTTCTTTCCAATTTCAGGAAAATTAAAATCTATCATGTCCTCAGATCTTTAAACTCACTAGCGGACGTCGAGGCCAACAGAGGCTCGCTCTTGAGAAAGAGAAATCGTCAAGTGAATGGAGAATACAAGATTTCACCCATCCCGTGACTTCCAATCATTCTTGACGATTATGATTTATCAAGTACAAGAATCTTCCCTTTCTGAAAAGATTTTGAAGTACAACAAAGAGAATCGTCCTCCAAATCCTTTATAGCAGCTCCCCCTCACTCACTGGCAGTAGAAAAATATTCATTCAAAGATTTGTGGTACAGGGCAGGTCTGGGGGAAAACCCATGATCCATGTGACTGTGCAAGGATTGAAGCATATAACTTGCAATTGGAAACTTTGCTAAGCATCATACATTTTCTCCCCCACCACAATCATTGCTCTGCCTCCCTCAAGTCGTTGGTCTCTCTGTGGAAGGAAAAGGAAGGAAGTTATGGCATCGTCCTCAACCCTAGAATTCTCGTTGGAGGAAAGGATTACAGAAATTCAAAACGAACTCGACAGGGTCAAGGAACTGGTCAAGGAGCAGACCAAGCTAATGCCAAGCTTGGACAATGTGGGAGAAAATTGTTGGGATTCACTGAACCAAGAGCTCAAATCCATCAGAGAGGATCTCACAAGCGAAGTCAAAGTAAACGTCAAAGATATTGCAAACGCAATAGCATGAATGCATCATCGGATCAACAAGTTAGAAGTTCAGGTCGGGAAGTTTACCAAAGCATGGCCCAAAGACTCAAAGCTCCTTGAGAAATCCGAAGACAATTAGCCCCCTCATCCGCCCTGTTCCTTCTCCTCAAGGGTTCTCTTTGGTTCTCCGTTCTCTGTTTCAAGTTACCTGATCCATTCTCGGCAGCTAATTCAAGATCTATTGGCACCCCTCAAGATTTCCAGAATAGTGAACACTGGATTTTTGTAACAAAGCTATTGAGGCAAATGCTTGAAAAACACACTAGTTTTGTTGTCTTGTTTATTGTTTGTAAAGTACACGACAACTTATTTGCTGGTCCATAATCTATGAAAAAAACTTAATTGTTTCTGTTAAAAAAAAAGAGTGTAAATCTACATTAAACTATTGTATTTGATATAAGTAGTTAATCATAGGTCAATTTAATTAGATCTTGGTTAGTTTAATAGTTGAGTTAGTTGACCGACTTAGTTAATCAATGAACTGACTAAAGATAGTTATAAGTGGTTACAACTACTTTCTTATCTATTTATTTGTATAAAAGGACACTGACTCCTCTATTGTAAGGTTGGAGATTATGGGGTTATCATGACATAACAAAGTTTTTTTTTGTTTTCTGGATGGCTATTTTCTCTCGATATGTATGCATGTCTTATGTATTATAATTTTTTGTTGATTTTTCATAAGAGATGATATTGTATGTGAATGAATGTCTTATTACAATGATGAGTGTTCTATATATAAAGAACATATGGTGACCATGGTGACCATCCATGAAGAGATACATACTTTATATTATATTATACATATAATATAAATATATTTTATATTTATACTTTATAGTTTATTATATATATTTATACTTTATATTATAAATATATTATTACATTAATAATATTATAATTAATAATATAAATTAATAATATAAATTAATAATTAATAATCATATTATTAATTATCAATCTAGTAGAATGTATTTTCGATGTTGCCAAAACATCAATGCTCCCTCTCAGCGAGGGAGACATTCTACATTATGCCAAGATTACCTCTAAAGATTACCTTTGAATATTACATGTGGGTAGCTCTCAAATAGCTTCAACATGTCACCATGACATCCATTACCTCGCAATGCATATACACTTCATCATGTCCACCCTCGTGATGTCACATCCAATGCATCCAAGGCCTGTGGGTAGTTCTCAAATAACTACAACATGTCCCCAGGACATCCACTACCTTGCAATGCATCTGTACCTCATCACGTGCACCCTTGCGACTTCACAACATGCATACAGGGATGGTGGGTAGCTCTCTAATAGCTACAATATGTCATCATCAGACTATCCAATTTCCCACAAAAAACATTGATATCTTATGCATGACATCCAATGTCCTGCGATAACATCTGTACCTTGTCTCTTCAACATGCATCTAGGGTTGGTGGGTAGCTCTCCAATGGCTACAACATGTCATCATGATACCCACTACTCTGCGATAACCTATGAATTCATCACTCCCTCTGAAGAGTGACTATGCCAAGCTTGTCCATCAAGTACTCGAACTTCGTCCTTGACAACGACTTTGTTAGCACATGAGTTTTACATGTCTCGGTGCCAATGATTTTTCATGTTGGATGAGAACACTCAGTGCCAACCATTTTCATGCTGGATGATTTCCACCTATATTAGTGCCAACCCTTTTCCATGTTGGATGAGTTCCACATGTCTCAGTTCCAACCCTTTTTCATGCTAGATGAGAACACTCCCTATGAAAAGGGACCACGCCAATCTTGTCCCTGAAGTACTCAAAATTTATCCTCGACAACGGCTTGGAAAACACATCCGCAACTTGATCCTCTGTAGTCACGAAACTGGAGCCTCACTGCTCCCTTATGCACTATATCCTTGATATAGTAATATATGATCTCAATATGCTTCGACCTGTCATAGACCACGGGGTTATCTGACCACTTCATGCAACTCTGGTTGTCACACCAAATGTAGGTCGCCTCTAGTCTGAGACCAAATAACCTAGAAAGAAGTTCTCGAAGCCACAGTGCTACTACACATGCTGCCAAATACTCAACTTCAGCCATACCGATCGACACACATGAATTCTTCCTACATCTGATGTAGCCTCTTACTCCTTACTATAGTACCGAGCTCCCTCTAGAACTGACCATATAGTTCCATCTCGAGCACCAAATATCAACTGAATATTCAACATGTTGACTTCATCACTTGTCCTCCAAAACAAGTCTTGTCATCCTCTTCTTGTAGGTCTTACCTACAAGTCAAATTCAGTCCAATAGTCTAAAATTTACGAAGCCACACTACTTCATTAATTGTTGCACATGCATACTTAGCTTCATGCGTATTGAGTGCCAAACATGACTGCTTTCTACATCCGACGGAGCCTCCTACTCCTTACTGTAGTACCCAAGTCCCTCTAAAACTGACTGGTTGGTTCCCTCGTGAGCATTTAATATCAATTGGATCTTGAACCTGTTGACTTCATTACTTTTCCTCCAAAACAAGTCTCGTCATCCTCTTCTTGTAGGTCTTACCTACAAGTCAAATTCATCCCAATAGTCATCAATTTCCAAAGCCACACTGTTTTTCACCTTGTTGCACATGTTGCCACGTACTCTGCCTGAGTTGTACTGAGTGCTACACACAACTGCTTCATGCTGCTCTGTGAAACCATACTGGAGCCTATATTAAAGCAATATGTCGAAGTACTCTTTCGATCAGGAATACTTTCGGCCCAATCTGAGTCTGAGTATCCATATAACCCGAACTCATGGTCTGTCGCATACCTGAGACCATAATCCAATGTACCCTTAAGGTACCTCATCACATGTTTTGTTGCAACCAAATGAACCTACCTAGGTTGCTCCATGTATTGAATCAGGGTGTTCACAACAAAACATATATTCGGTCTTGTGTTCGTCAATTTCATCAATGAACCCACCATCTTCCTGTATAAAGTAACATCCATTGTCTTTAAAGTCATATCCTACATCAACTTCAGATTTGATACCATAGGTGTAGAAATTGCCTTGCAATCCAACATCCCAAACCTTTTCAATATTTCTATTGTATACTTCCCTTGATTCAGAAAGATATCATCATGTCTCTGCCATACCTCGGGACCCAAAAAGTAATGCATCATCCCAAGATCTTTCATCTCAAACTTAGCAAGCAATTTTTCTTTCTTTTTTCTCTTACACTCTGAGATGAGATTTTCCACACTTTTTGATAGAGAAAGCACCTTAAGAATTCACAAAAGCACCTTAAGAAGCTCAAAATGGCCTCAACAGATAAAGAAAGGGAAAAAATTCAAAGTCCTCAAAACTAGTGAAATTTTCATCATCGCGAAGAGCGCGTCACAAGATTTCCAACGACATAAATGACTCGTCAAACAGAGTTATGGATCAAAAGATATTCATGGTCAAAGTTTTGGTCAACCTAGCCCAGTTAGTAGGGATGAGTCAGTATCTGTATTGTTGATGTCAGCATCAGTACGGATGACATCAGCGTCTGTACAGGGTACATGGCACATGTAGAGGGTGACATGTGTCATGATGATGTGGCAACACCATAGGCTTCCACGTGTCACTCATTCTTGGGATTTTCCGGTCAATCTGTGGACCAATGGTAAAGCGCCACATGACAGTCCATACAACCACTTGGCAGGTGACGTGGAAATTTGACATGGCAAGGGTGATGTGGCATGACCGTGCAGTGTGGTGACGTGTGCCAATAAATGGCCACCATGTGGCCTAGTCATGGGTTGCCACGTGGTAGCGGGAAAATTCCCAATGAGGTCTAGAAACTGAAAGTTCGAAAAAAAAAGGGTTGGCTAAGGACCAACCCCTTTTCCACTAAATATAGCAACGAATCCACTCTCCGCCAAATACAGTGACAGTTACGCTATTCCGCCATAGTAAGAGTACTCCACCAAATCTGCGGGGACTTTAGTATAACATATGGTTGTAACAACACACCAAAAGGGGAGGCCCATGGGCTTGACCCCAAGACCTCCCCAACCATAAACTTTAATAAGCCATCTGCCAACCGTTGGGCCAACGACCTTCATTGGTAAACTTCACCCATAATTTTATTAAAAAATGGAATTTCTCCAATGCAGAGGAGGGTGCATGACAAAGTACGATTGGGCATAGAAAACAATGCAAGAGTACAGACATTTATTGCAGGTGGCAGGCTGAAAATCGAGATGAAATTTTTCATGGGCTTGGAAGTCCCAGTGTTGGATTGAGGCATGGAGACAGTCATTTAACAGTCATTTAAGATATAGGGTCGATTTAAACATTTTAATTATCATACCAATAGCTCTACATAATAGATCTAGATCCTTTTTTAGTTTTAACCCGTCAACTTCAATACACTGACATAAAAGAAGGACGTCATCCGCGAAAAGTAGGTGAGTGAGCCAGACCAACCTTCCCAACTGCACTCCTTGGATATAGTGAAGTCGATATGATTCATATAATACCCTACTTAGGCCATCTACGATTAAGAGAAATAGATAAGGGGAAAGTGGGCACCCCTATCAAATACCTCACCCAACTTTGAAAAGGGAGAGCCAACCCCATTAACCAAAACTGCAAAGTGAACTAAAGAGACACATGCCATAATCCAATCAACAAAATTTTAATAAAACCCAATATGAAGTAGAAATAACATGAGGTATAGCCAAGAAACTCAATCATAGGCCTTTGAGAGACCAATTTTGATCACAGATACTAGCAAGTGCGAGTTCATGATCAAGCACAAACATTTTTTAGCAGACCAATATTGGCTAATGTTGTCTAGTCTCCTCATTGCTTGCCAGAAGATATAGGGCTGATTTAACCATTTTAATTATCACACTAGTAGCTCTACATAATAGATCCAGATCCTTTTTTAGTTTTAACCCCTCAACTTCAATACACTGACAGAAAAGAAGGAAGTAATCCGCGAAAAGTAGGTGAGTGAGCCAGACCAACCTTCCCAATTGCACTCCTTGGATATAGTGAAGTCGATATGATTCATATAATACCCTACTTAGGCCATCTACGATTAAGAGAAACAGATAAGGGGAAAGTGGGCACCCCTATCAAAGACCTCACCCAACTTTGAAAAAGGGAGAGCCAACCCAATTAACCAAAACTGCAAAGTGAACTAAAGAGACACATGCCATAATCCAATCAACAAAATTTTAATAAAACCCAATATGAAGTAGAAGTAACATGAGGTATAGCCAAGAAACTCAATCATAGGCCTTTGAGAGACCAATTTTGATCACAGATACTAGCAAGCGCGAGTTCATGATCAAGCACAAACATTTTTTAGCAGACCCAATCTTCTCATGAATCAATCTGCACTTCAAGAACCCAAATTTCACTATTGTGATTATGTATGACAATATTGGTATTAGTCTTAGACCGTTTACCTTAGCCATAATATTGTATAAGAAATTAAAGAGTGAAATAGGCCTAAAATCATCATAAGAGGATGGATAATTCATTTTTGGAATAAGGGAAATAAAAGTGGAATTGATGTTTCTCAATACCTTACCTGAAACCCAAGTTTCTTCTACTACCCGAAGAAGATCATGTCCAACCAAATCAAAAAATCCTTCAAAAAATTCAATGATCCACCTACCAGGGCCCAGGCTCTTATATTTTTGGAAGGTACTCAAAACTTCTTGGAGTTCTGCTAAATAGATTTCATTGAGAAAGGCTTGGTTCTCTTCCTCCCCAATCATCTGTGGGAAATAAGAGAGAAACTTTTGGCTTCATCCATATCATAGCATGGTGGTTCCTGAAAAATGGAGTGGAAATGGCGGACCCCAAGTGAAGCCATATCATGAAAACCCCGAACCAAGTGACTCCCTTCATCCCTCAGTTCCTATATGGTGTTGTTACTTATTTTGTGGATGGCATATATTTGGAAGTATTTAGTATTTAAATCTTTGGTGTTGAGCCATAATTCCCAATTCTTAAGATGCCAATACTTTTCTTGCTGAAGCAAAATTTTATATCGATTTGCCTCTAGTTTTCTAGGTTGTTCCATTTTAACCCCTACCTCTGACCCTCGAGTGACCTCCTTTTCTATTTCCACAAGAGTGACATCCCTCACTTTCCTATGGTTCAAATCCCATTCAAACACCACCATTTTATCTTTTTGAGCAAGGTCATGAATTTTTGTGAGGTAGTCATGCTTAGGTTTGGGTCATAACCAAACCACACTCCTTACACCATTGGTTTAAAACTGTTGACATCCAACCAAGATGAATTTAATTTAAAGGGATCCCTCGACTACCTTTTTTTCATATCAAATTTGAAAATAACTGGGGAATGATAAAACAAATTACGTTTACCAACCCAAGATTTGAAAATTCCTAGATTTGAAAGAAGATGTTGATGTACTTGTTGGACATATTTTCATTGATGTTAACAATCGATGTGATGATTTGTTATGATGAATTATCATTGTGATTTACCATAGATGAGATTTTCATTGATGTCAATAGTATATCAGTTAGCAGAAAATGTCAAACAGTATGCAGAGATCGAAAGCGTAAGCTTGGGAGGAGGAGAAAACAATCTGCAGAGATCGAAAGGGTAAGCTCAGGAGGAGGAGAGAATAGTATGCAAAGATCAAAGCTCGAAAGGAAAATCATAAGCTCAGGAGGAGGAGCGAACAATATGAAAAGATCAAAGCTCGAAAGGAAACGCGTAAGCTCAGGGTGAGAAGCCTCAACAACCGTCCGATCAAGAAATTGACCGTGTTGATTGTCTAATATTATGGACATCGATCATATGAGTGACCATGGGCTTGAGGACCATTGGAGGATTGTGATCGTCGGATCTGCAAGCCAGATCGATGACAATGATGAATTACGGAGAGCGAAAGAAGAATTAAACAACTCGCTAGTTCTAACCCCGCAATTGGTCTAGATCGTTAGATTTCATAAAACCAAATATCGACGACTGTGGCTGATCCAACAAACGATTAGATTAAGTCGAATTAGACCGTGACCGTCAGATGTGCAATCTCCAGATCAATGACAGGGATAGATTGCAGAGATTGGAAGGAGAATTAAATGACTCACTAGTTCCAATCCCACAATTAGTCTAGATCATCAGTTCTCATAGACTCGAATATCGACGATTATGGTTGAACCAACAAACGATCATATTAAGTCGGATTGATTTGTGACCGTTGGATGTGCAATCGACAGATCAACGACATGGATAGATTGCAGAGATCGAAAGGAGAATTAAATATCGTGCTATTTCCAATCCCGCAATTACTCAGGATCGTCAGATCTTATAGCTTCGAATATTGATGATTGTGGTTGACTCAACAAACAATGCACAACTTCAAATTATGGAGTTTGGGTGACAAGTTAAAACACTCGCAAGTTGTGATTCCGCAAATCATCCTTGATCGTGGATTTGCTTCGAGAATCTTCACAACTGTTGGATCACTTTTGAGTGGAAGGATAGGATAAGCAGGGAAAAAGGCTTGAGAATTCGATTAACTAAATACCCGTCAGTCGTTGGATCATTCTAAATGGTAGGATAAGATAAGATAGAAGAGAATCACCGTATATAGATCGAGCCATCGATCTAAGAACATGATCGACGAACAACATTTGGTTCAGGTCAAAATTTGTGAGGAGTTTACTATTCGGGGAATCTCACTTTAGAAGAATTGGGAACTTGAAAGTCGAGTTACCCGAAGCCCAAAATTTGAAATGAATAAGGACCATCGAATCTAGAGGATATACGATGACTGTTGGATTAGGGTTGTTTGTCAACAGACCATGTCAACAATAACACGTGGCAGACCACGTTAGTAGACCAGGTCTACAAGGACACGTGGCAGACCACGTCAGCAGACCTCGTCTACAAGGACATGTGGAAGATCACATCAGCATACCATGTCTACAAGAACATGTTGCATACCACTTCAGTAAGGACATATGGCAGACCATGTTAGCAAATACACATGGAATAATCAGATGATGACATGTGTCAAGAGAAAATTGGCTTGTTCCATGTCAACACATGATGCCAATAAGTTACGTCACTCCAAGAGAATTACTTCGAGAGTTTCACCACCAAGAAATGTCAAAAGTCTTGAAGTCTCGAAGGACAAAGTTCCGAAGTCACTCTCAGTCGTCGATCTGAGATACCCTTTGGATACTATTCTGACTGTTAGATCAATGAGATTAATGTGTCACATCGGGAGATCTACATCGACAGACCATGTCAACAAGACTACATCAGAAAGGACACATGGAGCAATCAAATAATGACAAGTGTCAAGTTGAATCGACATTTCAGGTACGTACAAATCATGAATCTGAGTGACACATGGCAGCTACTCAGTTCATGACACATCATCAAGTGACGTAAGTAAGTTACGTCACTCCGAGAGTTTTACTTCGGGAGTTTTACCACCAGCACTTGCCCAAAGTCCCAAATTCCTGAATGTCAAAGTCCTGAAGTGGACACGAGACTTTCGATCTGAAGATCACTTCGGGAGCATTCTTGAATGTCGATCTACTACAGTGGAAGGATAGTGTAAGTGGAAGTGTTAACCGATAGCAAGTGGTCTCCACCGTATTATGACTTAATCAAAAAGTGATCACTCCGAAGGAAATGGAGCGACGTCTATTCGAAACCTCTGAAGTCCCAAATGCCAAAGTCCCGAAGTGGACATGGGTCATTCGATCTGAAGAATACTTCGGTTGCATTCTCAACCGTTGATCAAAACTTAGTGGAAGGATAGTGTAAGTATAATAGACGAAGTTGCGGAGTAAATGGTGGCCATCCATCTCAATGATTGATTAATTCCTGGCCGTCCGATTAAGCAATGAAAGGATAGATGTAAGGATAGAATATGACCATTGATCTGGTTCTGTGATATAAATATGAACCGTCTGATATGTTTGACGAAATCGTATTCGAGATATTTGAAAGGTTGGAAGTCCCAAAGTCCCGACAATCGTCCATCTCATCGGGAGATTGAATTGTGACTGTTGAATTGATAAGCACTCAAGTGCTCGTCTCACCTAACGTTTGAATAATGCCATTGGTCATATGGTAAATAGATTTAAAAGGCAGAATGTAATGCATCACTTAAATTTTTAAGCTTGTGGTTCTACGCCAATGATCATATGAACATGGTTTGAAGGAAGTGCTGATTTCTATAATCACAGAGACAAAGGAAATATATCCATACCTATGATCAATTTATGAAAGAAAAGTGGATGTCAGATGTAAATTTGAAGACCTAGAATCATGATCTCTGGTGGTCCTAAAATTTGTTGTAAATGAACAAGTTAGTTATAACTTGTTGCACAAGTCGACCCAATAACTTAAACAAGTTTTGAGCATAAGCAACTATAAATACAACCATGATTGGTCCACTGGAGAGTGTGCTTGGTTAAGAAGACAGACTTGTGGATAAGAGAAGCTCGCTGAGAAAGAGCCGCCTGCAGAGAAAAATGAAGGGGATGCAGACCTAAGGTCTGTGCGAATATCAAAGAGAAGAAGGCAGGAATATTAGAGGAAAGAAGAAGTGAATAAGGCGTGAATTTCAGAGAGAATATGAAGTGCAGTGATGAGCGTTTATGCTATACCTTTGATCACGAGACATAGTTGATTCTATAATGGGTCACTGCTACTAGAATCGGTTGAACTACTATCTGAACTCTAGTTGGATAGACTGTGTTCTATCAGCAAGCTGGGTCTTGTGGAAAGTTGGGTCTTGCTTGAGAGTTGGTTCTCTCCTAGGAGTTGGTGCTCCTTACTTTAGTTGGTGTTGAAACAAAATAGTTGGTGCTAGGAAAAATCCTTATTACTATAGTCACATATATACATATACATTATACAAAAGCTTATACAAACATCTGGTATCTCTTGTCCATTGTGATTATGATTTAATTGTTCTTAATATGTTCAAATATGTTTTAACTCCTAACTTAGAAGAAAAGTTAGAAATGTCAACACACTAATTCAACCCCCCCTCTTAGTGTGGGTGGTGTGTTCAACAATTGGTATTAGAGTGGGGATCCTAAATAAATGGGTGGACATATGGATCTCTCCACAATTGAAGCTCCCTTATTTGATGGAACAGATTATTCATCATGGAGAGAAAATATGAAACAATATTTGAAATCAAGAGGATCTGAAGTTTGGAATTCAGTAGTAAGCAAGCCTTGGGACTTAACTACCTCAAAGAATCTATCCAAGATTACATTCCAAAGAAGAGTAAGGAAGAAAAATGAAGTGGAATTGAAGATTCTTCTCAATGGATTATCAGATGCCGTCAAAGCAAGCATAGGACTATGCACATCCGCCAAGGACTTATGGGTAAAGTTAGAAGATATGTATCAAATCAAAATACAAGACACAAAAGACATTCCTATCAAGAATGAAGAGGAAGACTCAGTCATTAATAAAGGTTAAGACTCTCCACAATATTTTGATTGCAATAATGTTGATATTGAATCCTCCCCTGCAAGTAAAGAAGAAGACTCAGATACAATAAAAGAATGTTTTGTTGGAATTTATCCCATGGAAGATGTAGAAGAAGAACTATCAAAGGCCAAACAAAAGGTTGATTGGAGTCTCTGTGAATAACACTATGACCATAATGATTCAGACTATAGCTATCTTGATGACTACACTAAATAATTTCTTGAAAAGAGTCAAAAACATATCTTGGAAATAAAGGAAATGCTCAAGAACAATGAAAATATAATATATGAGTAGGATAATCAGTTAGAAGAAAAAGAAGAGGAGATCAAGATTATGAAAAATGAAATCAGTCAAGCAAAATAAAAGAAGAAGGAAGATGATGAGATTATCAATCAAAGGCATATCCTGGAAATAAAAGAAAAGCTCAAAGACAATGAAGAAATCATATCTGAGAAAAATATTCAGTTAGAAAACAAAGAAGAAGAGATCAAAAGATTGAAAACAAAAGTTACCGATCTAACAAAAGAAAAGGAAGAGGAGATCGAGAGACTGAAAAATGAAATCAGTCAAGCAAAAGAAGAAAAGAAGGAAGATTATGAACCAAGCAAAAGCCTTGCAGATCTAAAAGAACTAAGGGAAAGTTATGTCAATCTTAAAATCCAACTTGAAGAAGCCAAAAGAAGAGAGGAGGTAGTGAGGAACCAACTGAACAAAAAGGAAGAATCATGTCATAAGATGGAAGAATAAGTTGTGAATCTTAGAAAGAAGGTTGAGAAGTCAAACACCCAAATCAAGTTCTTGAACAGCTCCATGACCCTAGATGAGATCTTGGATAGTTAGAGATCACCAAATGACAAATCCGGTCTTGGATACAACAAGGAATAAATCAGTACTCCTAAGAAACCTGATACAGGTCCTTCATTTGTAAAAGGTGAAAACAGGTCTAACACGGGTCCTTCGTTTGTAAAGGATGAAGACAGGTCTGACACATCTCCTTCATTGGTAAAAGGTGAAAACAGGTCTGACACAGGTCCTTCATTTGTAAACGATGAAGATAGGTCTGACACAACTCCTTCATTTGTAAAAAGTGAAAGCATGTATGACTCAGGTTCTTCATGTTCAAGAAATAAAAGAAACACTACAAAATTTAGAATATCAGATCAAAGAAGACATCCAAAAGCTACTCATACACCTCAAATCAAGTTTAGAAGAGAGACACCTTCATGGATGAATCAAAGAAGGTATGAGAGTGTTTTTAACGGTTATTGTTTCTCTTGTAATGAATATGGTCATAAAGCTTTGGATTGTAGGCATCATGGAAGAAAACAAGTTGGTAGGTTCAACAACAGTATAAGATGTTGGAACTATAATCATATTGGACATATTGCTACACATTGTTACACTATGAGATGCTACAGTTGTGGTGGATATGGACATAAAGCCCATAACTGTTGGAACTCAAGAAAACAGTCAATGAGAAATGCTCTATACAATACTAAAAAAAGAGTAAATGGAACATGGAAGAAAAATGAAGTTGCAGTAATAGAAGATCAGAGAACAAAGTTCAAGAAACTAGGACACTCACAGATGTGGATAGAAAACACTGACCAAGTGAACATGAGTGAAGTTGATTGTTGCAAAAATAATGCCAGTCATGTGACAAGAATAGTATAAACTTTCTCAAACAACTTTAGAGCAATGTACAATAAAGAAGAATCTTGGATAAATATGGATACATCTGGTTAGAGATCGATGAGAATCAATAGGAAGATCCAAGGGTTGTTTGAAAAATATGAGCTACAATTGTGCAATGTTCCATTAGGACATCGAAATCCGTAGAAGCAACATTCTAATGTACAAAATGATGTACATGACATCTTGTAGAGATAACAAGAGGAGAGACCATGTCAGAAAAAAAATACCATTTTAGAAACAAAGGGGGAGAACAGTCAGAAGTAGAGAGAGAAGAATGACAGGAGGAGTCATTCAATCATGACAAGAAAAGGATGATTGTAGGAAGAGTTACCCAAGTTCAGATTCTGGTCAGTAACAAACAGAGCTTTACCACAGGAGGAAAAACCCTTTGCCATTGCGTAGCCCAAAAATGAGAGTCATTGAGATTCCATCCACTGAGACAAGACCAACAATGAGATCTGTCACGAACCAAAATGACCGACCAAAGCTTTACCTTCAAGATCTATAATTTGAGCTACTTGGAGATCCTTGCCAACGACCAATGCTATATATCCCCCCCTAGAGTTGTAATGTCCCCAACCACCTAGGTTGGGACATGTCACACAATTCTCAACTTCTGTCGCTCTGAAACCAATATGTAACATCTCCATTACCAAACTACTTGTGATACCAAAATGTAAGATCATCCAAATTACTAATAAATAATGCTATTCCAAAATACAATGCATGGATTCTACTCTAAACACAAGTCTGTGCACTATCACTTAAAGTAACACGCTCAACCCCAAGTTAAGTGGCACCATACAACTTATAACAATGAAAGTAACACAATGCAACTTCCCACAAGCATATTGAACACACAACATAGCTGTGTGTGTAACCATTCTGGCGTCGCACACCAAAACTGTTCTCCTTGTGTGCTTTGACTGCTTCCCTGTGCACACAAGAAAACCTAGCCTCTTGTGCACACAAAGTATTCTCTACGTTCACAACCATTCAAACCTCGCCTTAGAGACTCGAGACCATTATCACGAGGTTAACTTAACATGTAAAACTATCAACATTTGTCATACTCATGCACAACTATAATAATGGATATCAACACCACACTTACGTGTGCAAGCAACATTATACAAAATAACAACAATTACTTATATGCAACAACATGCAATAATTAAAACCTTATTAAACATAAATTATTAAGCACACCACAATAAAGCACACAACAAATGAGACAAGCACATAAAAAACACTTATATTTTATGAATAGTCACCAACTGCACGCAAAACTCAGACATTTCTCCCAGCCATAAACTATGTTTCTCGTATAATTTCAGCAACAGGTCGCCCCTAAGTTGGGGCTTAACTCCATCAGGTAAAAACAGTTCCTAATGACAGGCTAAGTTTTGATAATCAACATAATTGTTCATTCCAAGGTGCCTGCTGCTGCAACTAGCCTACAATCTCTCATTCCCCATGTGTTAGAAAAACAGGACCGCGGAGCAATAAAATAAAACAAACACGGAAACAAAACACAGAAGATACACAATACAAGAGAGACACAGATTTACGTGGTTCACCTAGTGTGGGCTACGTCCACCAGAGAAATTGCCAGGTCCTTCCTTTATTATTATCTAGCAAATGAAGGGATACAACCTACAACAAAACCCGTTGTAACTTCCTCTTCTTTCTCTCACAGTCTCCTCTCTCAGAATACAATACTCACCATCATACATAGCCGCAATACATTTCCCTCATAAAAGAGGGTTGCCTTCTAGGGCAAAAAACCCTAACATAATTTCTACCGTTAGATCTGTGACCATATAATGAACGGTCCAGATTTATAACGAAATTACAATATACTTTTACAAGGCAATTTTTCCTTCGGGGGACACTGCCCCCAAACCCCCCAGCCGGGGGGATAGGCCCCCTGGACCCCGCAGAGGGGGTACGCCCCCTCTGCACTCCCCCGCGTGGAAGAGTGTACATAATTCTGGGGTGTAAAGTCTTCATGGGGTATAAACACGACTGGAAAACACAAGACCTCTGGGTCAGGAAGATAATCAGGCTCCACAACCAACAATCTCCCACTTGGAGACTGATCTCAACAACTCCACCTCTGTTGTATATGTTGGACTTTGAACCTTCTTGGAAGTGTCTTCACACCTAAGGAAGTGTTCCCCTTATCTTCTCAATAGTCCCTCGACTTCCCCACTTCCCTTCCAAGGTTCCAGCAATAGACCGAACATGAAGTCTCTGAGCCCTGCATCTAATGCATAGCACACCCAGAAAAAAATCCCAGCAAAACTCTCCCCTGGAGAGAATTCTCATGGGTCTGACAACCTGAATCTTCGACAACAAATATCTCACCTAGAGATACTACTCATGGGCCTGAAAACCTTCCTCTTTGAAAAAAAATCTCTCACCTAGAGAGACTGCTCACATTCTTGACAACTCGACACTTCGACAACAAAACTCTGGTTATAATACAAAAAACACTTACAATCTCTTCTCTACATATAAGGTAATATTCATCCTTCCTCAGATGGTCCGACCCCCTTTCTACACACGAGAATGAATGCACAATCCCCCAAAACACACTAAGGCCGACAATATATATTAAATTCCTTAAAATTGACATGTTTCACTTTCATAAGTAGCTTTGGCCACTTAGTGACTCGTTCCCAACCTTGGGAACTTAGGATAAAAAATAAATATCCATAACCTACACTTTTCTGGAAATATTATTAAATTATTCCCTAGGACTTAAGTCCTCCCCCCATTTTCCCTTTTTTGGTGGAGTTAGCCCCCCGTCTCTTTTCGTATAATCTGTCTACGTGCAACGATGTAATATTATTAATAACTTCAGTATGATTACTTTTACATGGATAGATGCACTGACCTATTTGTGTCCTGGCTCACCGACTTGATAATCACACAGGTTTTTCGGCCTCATAATCACACACACACACACTCACATATAACTCAACTCGGTGTGCACTCCCAGGTAATCCCCATGCACTTACCTAAGTTCATGGAACACTGTGAAATGTCCGCACCCTTTCTTTGATAACAATTCCCCATGCACTATTGATTTGCACAAAAAAACAAACTTGGTGTCAATGGCTCACCGACCTATATGTACATTTACATCAACAATTCATACCAATGGCTCACTAACCTATATGTACAATTACAAAGGGTTTGTATTAGGGACATTACATTCCCCTCCCCCTTATTTATGCATTGTCCTCAGTGTATTATATACACATGTACATACAAAATTTCAAAAAGATTCAAAAAGATGTGGATACTCTACCCACATAGCATCCTTGTGCTCCCAAGTTGCATCCTCAAGACTCTACCAAGTCCATTGGACCTTTACCAGCTCCATGGCTCGATTTCAGAGCTGTTTGATTTTATGATCCAATATGCAAACCGGTCGCACTCGAAAATCACCTTCTGGCTCCACCTGAATCACATTCCAATCAATAATATGATTAACATCAAGTACATACTTTTAAAGAAATGATACATGGAAAACATCATGAATACACAAGGATGTATGAAATGTAAGCATATATGTGACAATACCTATCCTCTCCAATATTTCAAATGGCTCACAATAGCGCATTGCCAACTAAGAACAATTCCACAACTTTAGGGAATTGTGTTTGACTATTACATTAAAAAACACATGGTCGCCCACTTTAAACTCTTTGTGGGTTCTTTCTTTATTTGCACAAATTTTTTGCATGTCTTGGGCAGCCTTTAAATTTTTCCTTATCTTTACCATCTACTCCATTTCCTAGAGCATATCTGGCCCAACTACTGTGCGCTCTGCTAGGTTGTCCCAACTCACTGGCATGTTTCACTTTCTACCATAAAGTGTCTAAAATGGGCTCATGTTTAAATATGATTGTTACCCATTTTTGTAAGCAAACTATACCAAGTGAAGGTAGTCTTCCCATTTTGATGATTTATCCATCACATACATCCTGAGCATATCTTCAATTACCCGATTTACCCTATCTATTTTTCCATCTGACTTAGGGTGATATGTTGTGCTAAAGTTCATATTTGTTCCAAATCCTTTGAATAATCGTTTCCAAAAGTTTGAGGTGAAATTGGAATCTCTGTTAGACAAAATTGTCTTAGGTACACTATGGAGTTTATTAATTTCCTGTATGTATATTTCAACAATGTTGGTTTCCTTGTGCGTTGAATTTACTGGAATAAAATGGGCATCTTTAGTAAGCTTGTCCACCACTACCATAATATAATCATGTTTCTTAACAGTCCTAGGTAGCTTAGTAATGAAATCCATGGTCACAACTTTCCACTTCCACTCAGGAATGGGATAGGGATGTAGCAAACTAGCTGGATGTCTATGCTCAGCCTTGACCTTTTGGCATTCAAGGAATCTAACAATAAAATCAACAACATCCATTTTCATACCTGGCCAATAGTATTTATTTTTTACTATTGCAATAGTCTTCTCGTAACCTGGATGTCCCACATAAGGAACCTTATGTATCTCTGAAAATAACATACTTTTCAATTCCTCATCATTTGGCACATAGACTCTACACCTATACATGAGGATTCCATCCTCTTTTATCTCATAACCTTCAAATCTATGTTGTGACATACCTTGTTGTAAAGTCACTTTTATGTCCACATAGGATTGATCTGATTTGACAACTTCTAAAATTTTGTCACAGAAATCTTATTTGTACATGCTAATAGTTGTAGCATGCATCTCATGCACCGTCCTGTTGAGTGCGTCATCCACCTTGTTCTATTTCCCTTTGATACGCTTTATGTCAAAGCCATACTCACTGAGGAATTCTAACCACCTACTTTGTATGACATTTAAACTTGGTTGTACAAAAAAATATTTCAAACCACTGTGATATGTTTTCAACTCAAATATTTTACCCATGAGATAGTGCCACCACATCTTCAAGGCATGCACTATGGATACTAATTCTAAGTCATGAGTGGCATATAACCTTTCATCCTCTTTTAAGTCATGAGTGGCATATAACAGGTGTGTGATTTGAATGGAATCTGGATTGTGCAAGGGGTTTTCAGCACTTGAAGAGTTTTCTAACAAGTTTCTTGATTCGTATCACACTACATGCCCATTTTGACTAAGTACTCCACCGAGCCCTTCCTTGTGTGCATCTGTGCACACAAAAAATTATTCATCTGAATCATCAATTCTCAAAATTGGTGCACTTGTTAGAAAACTCTTCAAGTGCTGAAAACTCCTTGCACAATCCATATTCCATTCAAATCACACACCTGTCTTTTGAAAGGATGTAATTGGATGCACAATCTTTGAGAATACTTCAATAAACCTTTTGTAATAACCTACAAGTCCCATAAAGAATCTCACCTCTGTGAAATTTCTTGGTATCGGCCATTCCTCAATGGACTTTATCTTTTTTGGATAAAAAACTATTCCTTCCTTGGAAATGATATGACCCAAATAATGAATTTGTCATTGATAAAATGAGCACTTGCTCAACTTTGCATAAAGTTGATTCTCCCTCAATACTTGCAGTACCATCCTCAAGTGTTGCTCGTTCTCTTCTTTATACTTTCAGTAAATAAGTATGTCATCCAGAAATACAATGAAAACATTATCTAAGTAACTTCTGAAAACTCCATTCATCAAACACATGAAGACAATTGGTTCATTTGACAACCCAAAAGGCACCACTGTGAACTCATAATGTCCATACCTAGTTATGAAGGAAGTCTTGTTGATGTCTTCTTCCTTAATTCTCACTTGGTGATATCCAAATCTGAGATCAATCTTTGAAATTATTTGCGTGTCTCTCAGCTGATCAAAGAGGTCATCTATCCTTGGAAAAGGATACTTGTTCTTTATTGTTACTTTGTTCAACTTCCTAAAGTCGATACAAAGTCTCGACATACCATCCTTATTCTTCACGAACAATACTAGGGCATCCCAAGGAAACATACTTGGGCATATATACCCCTTCTTCAGAATCTCTTTGAGTTGCATCTGTAATTCCTTCAGCTCTGGAATACTCATCGTATAAGGATTCTTGGATATAGGCGTTTCTCTAGGCATCATAGTTATAGAGAAATCAATATCTTTCTTTGATGGTAACCCCAATATCTCTTTAAAGACATCCTCAAACTCTTTTAGTATTATGCAATCTTCAACAGTTGACACTTTATCCTTAGGTTCCTCCTCCATGTGCACTGCAAATACTTGACATCCTTTCCTATAGCTTTTCTTCAATTTCAAGGCTGAAACTTCTCTAATATTTATAGCTCATGGAATTCCTTGAACTGTTCTTAAGTTCCCTGTCTCATCCAAGCAAGTAAATGCCTCATTGTAACACTCTATAATGGTATGATGTTGATCCAACCAATCCATACCAATGAGGAAATCATATGAGCCCAAAGCTATAATATTCAAATCATTTTTTGTGCACAATCCATTCATTTCCATTGGGCATACCCTAAGCATCTCATTAATTTTCCTTTTTGTTCATGTAGATAACTGCACCAACCAAGGTTTTCCAAGCTTGTTTCTTGGCAATTGGAATCTTTCCACCATCTTAGGATCTAGATAACTATGACTAGCTCACAAATCAATTAAAATAACAATGGGTTGGTCATTAATATTACCTTCCACTTCAATCATGAGTGACTGAAACTCAGTTTTCTTGTTATCCATGGTTACATAAATCCTAGGCACTTTTCTTCCCATATCTTCAATTTCTGTAGCTTGTTGTATAGTGTGCACAGTCCTTTCTTTATCACCTCTTTGAGGGAAATCTCTGTGCAAATGATCTCTTCCACAACTCCAACATTGAATAGGTTGTTGCCATGGATTTTTGCCCATTGTCTCCATCATTCTGGGCTCCTTGAGAGTTGGTTTTCCTTGCGCAGTATTTCTGAAAAAGGAAACCTAGTCCCTTTCTTCCTCAATTTCACTTTGCTTTTCATCTTGTCTTCCCAAGCCTTTTGGAAAGTTGGTCTTCCCCTTTATTGATCATAAAGACACTTAGCGTGTCTTATGGTTTCCATCAATGTCTTAAGGTCATCATATTGTATCTTGTCACTGATGAATGAGGGAAACCCACTCATAT
This sequence comes from Picea engelmannii, assembly GCA_009831015.1. Lineage (NCBI taxonomy): Eukaryota > Viridiplantae > Streptophyta > Pinopsida > Pinales > Pinaceae > Picea > Picea engelmannii. The sequence continues at coordinate 364,573 of ML780832.1, forward strand.
ACCTATGAATTTTAACTTACTCATCCTTGATGAATGCGACATATTTCAACAGTTCTAAGAATATTCTTTCATAAACATCTATCGTCACACTCTAAATCTTGAGTTCAAATAACTCGTTCATTTTCTTGTCATAGTACCTCTTGGTTAAGTATTTCTTTTGAAAATACCTCCTGAACTCCCTCCAAGTAACCTTCTTCTCATCAATGTGTTGCACCTATACGAACCGATCCCACCACATTGATTCTTTTCCTTTTATCTGATAGATGGAAATTATCCCTTCTACCTGCACAAAACAATTATGCAGTTGGAAGTACTTCCTCCTCATACCCAACAACCAAGTCTCCACATATTCATCCTTGTGCTCACTGTCAAATGTAGGAGGCTTAATCTTATTCATTTATCCATGTAGCTCATCCATGTCAGTCCTTCTCTTATGATTTATGGCAGGCGATGGACTTGAGCTATTGCACACTTTCCTGAATGAATGCTTTGGTGAGTGGTGATAATTCTTATAAACATTTCTTGCTTCTCTTATTTTCTCATCATGATACCCGTGACTTCTTGACCTACTTGAATTTGTCTCCTTATCCTTTTTCTTTTCTATTTTTTCCATGCTTTCCATCAACTTGACATTGAAGTCATCTTGTTTCTCCTTGGATTTCATAAGCCTTTCATTATCAACTTTATAGCCTTGGACATCTTTTTGCAGCCCCTTTATGGTTTCTACCAAGTTAATGCGTTCCTCCTTGTATTATGTACCATCGACACCCAAACCGACATACAGATCCTCAAATTCATCATCATGGCTAAAATCTCTCTCCGTTTCTTTCATGCTTCTTGAATTTCTATGTTGATTTTGTCCTTCTCTAATCGTTGATATTTTTGCACAATGTGCAGGCAAAAATATTTGCTAGACAAATTCATGAGAAAACTTCATGAAAAATCTGCACCATTTTGTCAGAATCTTTTCTTCTGAAGCCCATGTGTGCACTAGTATTCAACACATGCCGATGCACGATGTCAATAGTCCACATATACATTGTGTATCAGTATTGTACATGCACCACAATGTTTTCACCGTGCAACCCCAATCTTTAGTGTGCACACCCATGCACTATTGATCACTACACAATTCTAGTGTTTCATCCTACAATGTCCAAAATTTGATGTGAACACTCATGCACTCTTATTTTAGTCACACCATGGTTGCACTATAATTCCAAATTCGACCACTTACTAGTCCAAATTTGTATTTAAGTAAAAACTCGGCCCATGAAGGCTCAATGTTGACACTGTAGCTCTGATACCACAATGTAACATCCCCAACCACCCAGGTTGGGCCACGTCACAAAATTCTCAACTTCTGTCACTCTAAAACCAATCTGTAACATCCCCGTTACCAAACTGTTTCTGATACCAAACTGAAACATCATCCAACTTACTACTGAACAATGCTAATCCAAAATACAATGCACAGATTCTACTCTAAACACAAGTCTGCGCAGTTACATCACTTGAAGTAACAAGTTCAACCCCAAGTTGAGTCATTCCATACAACTTATAACAATAGAAGTAACACAATACAACTGCGCATAAGCATATTGAACACACAACACAATTGTGCACACAACCATTCTGGCGTCACAGACAAAACCTGTTATCCTTGTGTGTGTGGACTTCTTCCATGTGCACACAAGTGAACCCAACCTCTTGTGCACACATAGTATTCTCTGCATGCACAATCATTCAAATCTCTCCTTGGAGACTCGGGACCACTATCATGAGGTTAAATTAATAGGCAAGACTATCAACACCACACTTACGTGTGCAAGCAACATTATACATAATATCAACACCACACTTACGTGTGCAAGCAACATTATACATAATAACAACAATTAATTAAATGAAACAACATCCATGAATTAAACCCTTATTAAACATAAATGATTAAGCATACAGTAAAGCACATAGTAAAAGAGACAAGCATATAAAGAACAATTATTTTTTATGAATAGTCACCAATTGTGCACAGAACTCATATGTTCCTCCCAACCATGGAATTTTTTGCTCATATACTTTTAGCAATAGGTCACCCTCGAGCTTGGGCTTGAATCCACTAAGGAGAAAGGGTTCCTAGTGACAGGCAACAAAATTGTTCAGTACAAGGTTCCTGCTACTGCAAATAGCCTACAGTCTATCATTCCCCACACACCTATCACACCCAAGGAAGTGTGCCCCTTATCTCCTCAACACTCCCTTGGTTGTCCCACTTCCCTTCTAGGGTTCCAATAACGAACCAAATAGGAAGTATCTAATCTCTACATCTAATTCCCAACGCACCCAAAAACAATTCCCAACAAAACACTCATCTAGAGAGAATGCTCACGGGCCTGACAACCCACCTCTTCAACAACAAATATCTCACCTAGAGAGACTTCTCATGGGCCTGAAAACCTACCTCTTCGACATCAAATATCTCACCTAGAGAGACTAATCACAGGCATGATAACCCACTAGATCAAAGACAAAAATATGGATACAATACAAAAAACACTTACAAGACCTTCTCTGCAGATAAGGTAATAGTCATCCTTCCTCAAATGGTCCGACCCCATTTCTACACATGAGAATGAATAAATAATCCCCTAAAACAGAGTAAGGCCAAAAATATATATTGCATGCATTAAAATCGACACTTGTCACTTTCAGAAGTAGCTTTGGACACCTGGTAACTCATTCCCAACCTCAGTAACTTAGGATAAAAATGAATATCCATAACTTACACTTTTCCAGAAATATTATTAAAATATTCCCTAGGACTTATGTCCTCCCCCCTTTTCCCATTTTTTATGGAATTATCCCCTTGTCTCTTTTCATGTGACATGTCTATGCACAACGATGTAATATTATTAATAACTTGAATATGATTACTTTTACATGGATAGGCGCAATGGCCTATTTGCGTCCCGAATCACCAGCCTCATAATCACACAGGCTCTCTGACCTCAATACACACACACACACACACACATAATTTGACTCGGTGCACACTCCTAATTAATCCTCACGCAGTTACCCAAGTGTGTGAAACACTGTGAAATGTGCGCACCCTTTCTTTGATAACAATTCTTTGCACACTACTCAGGTGCACACAAAACCAAACTTGGTGTCAATGGCTCACTGACCCATATGTACATTTACATTAACAATTGGTACCAATGGCTCACCATCCTATATGTACAACTACAAAGGGTTCATATTAGGGACATTATAGGAGAAAAATGGCTTTTGTATCTTTTTCCTTTTGGTCTCGCTCCAGAGACTCCGGTCATGAGTTCCTCCACACCAAGACGACTACTAATGTAGCTCGTTCCTCCAACTTCCTCTGGACTAGAAGAAATGATCCAGATTATTTTTGGCATGAAATGAGAGTGGAGATAAAATAAATAAATGTACAGATATATCTCAAGTATCCAATAATATAACACAAATATATCATATATGAAACCATAAACATAGAGATACAGTAAGACAAAATTTATATTAATGAGTGAAATGTACAAAACTGTAGAAATACAGAGTGAAAGACTCACTAGAATGGTGGAAGCTTCTCTCTGAGAAGAGATGTGATGACTACTCACATTCACAAGAAGATGATTGTTACAATGAGTCTCTAAATACCTTTTCAACATAAATAAAATCCAAAATCGTAACCCCGAAAGATGAAAAGCCAACAATTTTGTGGACCCTGTTTTTGTTAGTTTGGTGTATCAACTTCCTGGGGACATAACTTTGGCATAAGATCTCCGTTTAGGGTGCACGATAGCTCATTGGAAAGGTATTGTCAATAAGATTCATTTTGGGGGATCAATCAAAGCCTTTGGCTATGGTTGAAGTGATCGATCCTGAAAAAACTTCATTTAGGCCTTCAAAATGGACCCGAAAGTTTACGAACCAAAAACCTGCTAAAAATAGTAAGTTTCCAGAAGACTATTTTGTAACAGTTGGAATAGGTGGGTGGCCATCAATATACACCTGGATCAATCCTCCCTCTTTAGGAAGAAATTGTCTCCATTACATTGAGTGCCCTAGGGAGAGGAGAAGGCGATTGCTGAATCTAAATCTTGGTGAGATGCTTGCCTTGCTGGAGATGTTGCACTGCTTGGTTTGTGGAAGGGTTTCACGAACCTATTGCTAGTAGGGTTGAATCTGTTCAACCAGTCGAGCTACATGATATGAATTTCTGCAGAAGGAATCTTTGTGATTTGTTGCAATCTTTTCAACCTGCTTCTATTGGATAGAAGGTGCTTGGACAAAGGTTGTAGTGGTTGCAATGTCCTTTTGTTCACCTTTTGAACATATTGTGAAGAAGCTAAATTTTGTAGTATGAGATACTACCTTGAGAGACTTTTTAGGTGAGACAGTAGTTGGAACTATCTTTGGTATCCTGTAGAGATGACCCTCAGAGTAACAATGACACTACAAGGTCGAGACTTATAAATAACATGGCGATTACACATATATGGCTGGCCCAAGAGAATATTACAGACATCTAGTGGGGCAACATCACATAATACCTCATCCTTGAAGGGTTGGATGTCGTATTAAAATCGACAGTGCTGGCTAACACAGAGATCACATCCTTGGCGAAGCCACCCGATGTTATATGGTTGCGGGTGTGTTGTTGTTGACAATCCCAATTGTTTAACAACCTTTGCTGAGATAAGGTTCTTCTAGCTTCCTCTATCAACAATAAAATACATCGGGGTCCCCTTCACCCACATCTGTGAATGAAAACTTCACTCCCCATCCTCAAGATCTGTTGGTTCTTCTGGTTGAATTGTTGTGGTTGTGATAGTAGCAGTGGGGTCTACATCGATGATATATCTTCTGCCAGTATTTTCTGAATCATATTCTGAATCATGGTTCGGCTCCTTGTCTTTGATCTCGACCACCAATTATTTTTTTGAGCGACATTCATCAATGTTGTGCCAGGGGATTTTGTGGAAATCGCACCACTTTCCAGTGTCCTTCTTCGTCTTTTTGTGACCCTTCTTTTGTTGTGTCTTAGACTGGTTTTCAGAAGGTTGTTTGTTAGGGTTGTCTTTATCATGCTTTGGTTGTTGTGTATTTGCAGAGTCGAAATCCTGTTTGTTCTGGTGCCTAAATTTCTTCTCAATTTTAACAACATATCAATAAGAAACACCCAATGATGAGATGTCCAGAAAATCCAGTTTAGTTTGGATGTATCTATCTAGAGGCCCACAATATTTCAGAACCAAATTTCACTTGGAGTCTTTGATACCCAGCTTGGCACGCAAGGTATGGAAGGTATTGGTTAAATCCAACACTGCTTGGCCCCTCTCTTGACATAGCATGTTTGATATCATGTATTGGTCATCCTAGTTATTGTAACACCCTTGTTTCCCCCAGCTTGTAATTAATCATTAATTATGATTACCATGCTATGGCATGGGAAAAATGTAAATGTATTATTGTTTATATTTCCAATGACTGACTATGGGGAGGTGAAGCCTCGAAGTACTGGCCATGATATCACTAGAGGAAAGAGTGAGGAAACTATGGAGAGGGTTCCTTATGACAAAATTACCCCAAATTCTCTCCTTGCTGAAATAGTCAGCCTCATCCTGATCCCAAGGAAAGATCAATTAATAATAAAGGGACTAGTGGTTGAACAATCAACTACCTCAATGAATGGAGGCATAGAGGGTCTCGCTGAAGGGATACGAAATTATTAAGCTGAAGTACCACAGGGGTGCAGTTTTTCCTGCAGGGCAAGACTGACCCGAGTTTCCTTTTGACAGAAGGAACATGACAGGTCCAAAACCTTCCTGAGGAGGAGAAATGCATAGCACGAATACACACAAAGGCATACAAGAAGAGACACACTGAGGGGAATGTGCGACAGAGAGGTATGCAGAAGGAAGGTGTGTGAGAAGCTCTCGAGTAGAGAAGTGAAGCACTAAAGGATTGAGTGGTTCTTATTACTAGAGAGAACATAACGAGAACCCCTCAGAGACGATGGTTGCGAGATTAACACCGAGGAGGCATCTGATAAACCTTGCAGAGGCGATGATAGAGAAAGAGAATTTATGAGATATTTGTAGGAATTTCCCTGGTGATATCATGGCTTGGCACGGGGGTGGACATAGTGCTAAGAATGAATGCCTCTGAGCCTATGGTTGGGTGGAGATGCTAACACCCACAGTCAGTTGGTCAACTATCAAATGTAATAGATAAGTGTCTCATTTACCCTATGCACTTAGATTGAAATGCATGTTTTGAATATCTGAGTTTGCTTATCTCTGAGTTAATTGGGTAATGTTATGTTATCTATTTTCACAGTTATATGCCTATGTGTGTATTTCATGGTTGAATGAATGAACCTTTGATGTTCTATAAGTTTCCATTGTTTCTCTTTTGAAATCCTAGTGCAAAGAGTGCACACATGCTCTTATGAGTATAAAATCTTAGGAGAAATAGCACAAAGAGAGCACCAAAGCCTAAGTATTGTAAAGCTGATGAAGCTCAGGAAATATGGTGAGATTTAGTTCTCGAAAGGGAGGAGTTCTTGTGTTTGAAGGATGAGCGGATGAGATTTGTTCGAGAGGAACCAAGGTCTTTCACGACCATTGGGTCAGGAGAAGAAGCGCAAGGGTTAACCTCTCGAGTCTTTCGGACTTCACGAGTTTGATGAATTTTGTGTGTTCGTTGTAAAAGAGGTGAATTATCTGAATTTTTGGAAGCCGATTCTCCGAGGAAATCAAAATACAATCACTAGGGTGTGCACGTTTCGTGAAGCTCCGAAGGCCGGAGAAAATCCTGGTTGTTGGTTTCAGGTGCACGTGGCGACATATCGAGTGTGGTTCAGAGTTCATAACTATGGAAGGAAGTGAGATTCAAGATGAGGAAACCCCAGAAGGTGGGGGATGTGAAGTAATGAGAACCATAGATCTAGGGATCCTTCGGGATCCACCTCGATCGTTGGGTTTATACCAAGGTCAACCCAACATTGACCACTCTGGGAGAAAAGAGGTGGTAAGCGAGTAGAGCACTCGAACTCCAAATTTGCAAAGTGTTAAGATCCATAGATCTGAGAACATTTCAGGATCTACTATTATCATTATATATAGACCATCATCAACCCGACGTTGACCAATTAAGGAGCAAGGAGGAATTCACACCATAGATTCCCTGAATGCCGAAGTTACGAAGTAGCGGAGGCCATAGATATAGGGGTTACGTGGACACACCTTGACCATGGGATTGAAGGGCTTGGAAGGCTATCAGTATGGAGTGATGTGGCATAGTGACGTCATCCATGGTGATGTGGACACATGATTAACATGCCACATGTCACCTAGATTCATGTGCTCCGTAGACTCTATAGGACCATTAATACATGACACATGTCACTCATTGAAGGGGCCACGTGTCACCTCTTCCTTGTCACTTATCACACCTGGAACTCACTGCTTAGTCCATTTAGTGGGAGGAGTATGAGGGACCCACATGTATTTTCCCTCGTATCTAGTACGACACCACATGCGAGACTGGACCCTTCGGGAGTAGATGGATTGATGGAAATGGTAAGGCCAATTTACTTGACTGAAAATTGTTGTTGGAATAATCCAGTAAGCAAGTAAAAAGGAACCCTATAGATTGAGAACAACCTTCATGAAGGTAGGAGTGAAGTGACAAGAGCGATTTCAAAAGCTCATGGTTGTGCTAGGGTAGTGTGTATCCATATTAACGTAAGGGTGTGTTTATCCAAGAGGAATGAGTCTGGTGACCATTCTCGGAAAAGGGAGAGCATGCACAACTCTTCCCTTTGAAACAAAATTTTGTTTCTGGGTACCAGAATTGTTGGGCAGTGTTTTTCTAATCACATCGTTAAACAAAGCTGTAGAAATATATAGATATTGAGTGAGAAATCACAGTATCCTCCCTTGCTTGGTGGATGGGAAACTAATCTGCTAGAATTCTTGTGGGAGGAGGAGAGTAACCTCCGTCCCTGACTATTGTTGAACAAAAGGAAGGATTCTAGGTGTAATGGTTAAGACTGATTATGATCTAAAGATACTCTGGAGTTATGAACTAGAATACTTAGTAAGTAACATACTTTGAAATTGTATTTGGGCTTTAAGGGAATAGTCCAAATGTTATTAGACATTAAAATTTATTATAAATAAGGTAAAATGGTTGATTAAATGTTGATCGTGAATGTGGTAAAGGAAGTGTTGGGAACTTCTAGATGCCTAATGGGTCATATTGACATCCAGTGGTGGATGGTATCCATATAGATATAGTCGAACCCTAGTGAGGGGAATCTAGAAAAGGATTTCCTTGATCGGAAGGTCTGTTGATCAAGACCAGTTGGAAGCTAGATTGGTTGTTTTGTTACCTTGGGCATGATTATAATTCCCAGACTGTATTTATGAGTGGGAAATGTTTTCATGGAAGTTGAGGAAAGAGTCTTTTCTTTCTATTTGTTATCGTGTAGAAAGGGAAACATAGCTATGACTATGTTCGTTAAACTGTCAGGTGGATGTCATGTGAATGACTGCAAGTTCCCAACCGAGAGGGAATTTCAATGTTGAGTATCTCTATGGAGATTGTCATGATAATGTCAGTAATATCCTTGGGAGAAGGATCTGGAAGTCTGATATGTCCATGGAGGACACAAAAAGGGGTACAAGCAATGAGCTTGCACGATGAATGTTTAGCTATGTATGTATATGCTTGAGTGCATGAATTTGATGCAATGCGAGGTTTCTTGATATGGAGACTGATATTAACACCAAGTAGATATCAAGGATATTAAATGTGCAAGTGATGCATATATATGATGTATGAAAATATGTATACTAAAGGCACGATGTGACTTCCTAAATGAGTGAAATGTAAGGTACGAATTGCAGTTGCCAATATTGAATGAATACCATGGATGCATGGTCGAATCTATTTTGAAGAGTCATGAAATTTTCATTTTGAATGATAGCTTGAGGGGAATGTGTTCCATTTCCTCAGGAAGGGATAGTATAAACAATGAAAGAGTAAATGAGTAAGGATGCTCTGTTGTCAAGATAAAAAGAAACATGATTATGCCTTTGAGGACTACATGAGAAAAATTGTGAACAAACATGAGTTAAATGATTTATGATTATGCATGTGGTTAAGTGCATCATGAATGAAAGTTGACAAAACAAGGAATATGTGTGGATAAATAATCTGGAGGCATAACAAAGATGCATGTTTATATTCCTTATGGAATATTTGGTAAACAATTGAAGCTAACTCAAGTTTGAGGCCATCACATATAGTGAAGGATATGTAATAAGGAAGTTGCATGCCGAAGGAGTTCCCTGTGGAGGAACTATGTGAAGACTCTGTCAAGAGAACAAAGTCACAACCTTAATGACTGCTGAGAATTGAGCAATGGGATGCAAGCCTATATATATATATATCATGGATTACATTTTAAAACATCACGCATGAATAGAAGACTAACAAATGAATGTTGACCATTCTGATGACTGAATGGTAATGTGCAGAATGCACATGTTCACGATTCATTATGAACAAAAAGTTTGCTACTAAATCATGTTGATGCATCCTAAGGGTTAGGGTCAACTTAACCAAGGATGATCAAGGAAAAGAGGGAGAAGATCCCCACAGGGAGTGAATTGTAAAAGCAAAGAAAGGAAAGAGGGGAATACTTGTCTCACTTTAAAAACTATGAATTGATTACAGAGTTGTAGGTCTTAAAAGAGAAGTTGTGGAAACCAATACAACTAGTAAAAGGAAAATAAACCCCTGAGTATGATTAAATGAGTAGGCTTGGATGATCTATGTTAATTAAAGATAGTAAGACCTTGGAGTAACTCAGATGGATTGAAAGTTCCATATTGTGTATAAGGAGTTGGAAAGGGGGGGGGGGGGGGGAGCCCTTAACTCCTTTCTTGTTGTATATTATATTTTATCTGGAATGAGAAACTGGTGTGCTGATAAAAGTAAATGTGTTGACACCATAGCGATGATGGTTGTATGACTGTAGAAACAATTGATAATTGTTTGTGTTGCACTCATGAAAACATTAAGGATAATGTGATGAAGTGCCTATATGGAAATGTTTTATTGAATAGAATGCTATGATACATGCATTTTTATTTTACCTAACAACTAATATATTTATGATGTATGACATGTGTAGAAAGGAATTCGATCTATCGAGAAAGACAGTTGTCGATGATGGACAACCTCAAGCAAAGGATGACTATGAGAAGGTTGTTGTTAAAATATTGTTGAAGGGACTTTAAAAGTCCCCACAAAGCACCATTGATGAGGTGATATTAGAGAGGGTGCTAGCAACCAGAGCAGGTATAAAAATTTCCATACGTATGTGACATAAGGCATGAAGGAATTTGGTAAGAATCCCTTCTAAAAAGATTTCAATATATTAAAGATATGAAAATAGTTGTGAGTGGTTGTTGTATGATATTGTTTCCCAAGCGAGGTAAGATTCAGGAAAGAAGAATCTGAACAATAGAGAGAGGAATTATATGATAGTCAAGGATGATTTATAATCCTTGCAAGAAAATGCATGAGTAAAGAGTACCATGGGTACAATGACCAATCTAGGGATATAGGGAATAAAGGTGATCATAGTTAGCACATTACATGGAATTTCTTCGAGGAAATGTATGATTGCATAAAGGGTATACAATGGATTTTCCATTGAGGAAGGGGGACCTTCCAATATTTTACTTACATTGTATAGGTGTTAAAGAAAAACAAATTTCTGTGGCCATGAGTGGTGGCACCCTGGTTACTAATGAAGGAAGAATGCTTGGGTGCATTCAAGAGAAACTTGTAGTTTCATATGTACTGATTTTGGATCATGATCAGTGTTGGGATATAAATATGTCTTAAAATATAACCTCTATGCATCATCCAAAGGTAGGCGCTGGCGCAAGCGTTTTACTTGTCGCCTATGTAGGTTCTTACCTTCCGTTTTCAATACCCGTCCTCCAGAGATGCAACCCCTGCAAAGGGAAAGCAATCATAACAAAAGGAACAATAATCATTTCGTTCAAATGAACAGCAAAAGGAACAACAATCGTGACAAGGGAACGACAATTGTTATATTGGGCCGAACTAATGTTGTATTAATTGATTTGTAGTACTTGCCCAACTATCTAATTTGTCAAATCGGGGTTCGTAAACTGACGAAGCACACGCAAAGTATATGCAAGATTGAAGCGAGACTAATCTAATCTAATATTTAAGCTACAACTGAAATTGAATCATTAATCTAACACACGACTGAAATAGAATCATTAATCTAACACACGACTGAATTAGAATCATTAATCTAACACACGATTGAATTAGAATCATTAATCTAACACACGACTGAAATAGAATCATTAATCTAACACACGACTAAATTGAATTAATCTAGTTGCGTAAATGAAATTAATCTAGGAATGGGAAATTGCGTAAATGAAATTAATCTAGAAATGGAGA
>ML780832.1:376175-396254 GCA_009831015.1 Picea engelmannii
ATTGCCTTGCAATCCAACATCCCAAACCTTTTCAATATTTCTATTGTATACTTCCCTTGATTCAGAAAGATATCATCATGTCTCTGCCATACCTCGGGACCCAAAAAGTAATGCATCATCCCAAGATCTTTCATCTCAAACTTAGCAAGCAATTTTTCTTTCTTTTTTCTCTTACACTCTGAGATGAGATTTTCCACACTTTTTGATAGAGAAAGCACCTTAAGAATTCACAAAAGCACCTTAAGAAGCTCAAAATGGCCTCAACAGATAAAGAAAGGGAAAAAATTCAAAGTCCTCAAAACTAGTGAAATTTTCATCATCGCGAAGAGCGCGTCACAAGATTTCCAACGACATAAATGACTCGTCAAACAGAGTTATGGATCAAAAGATATTCATGGTCAAAGTTTTGGTCAACCTAGCCCAGTTAGTAGGGATGAGTCAGTATCTGTATTGTTGATGTCAGCATCAGTACGGATGACATCAGCGTCTGTACAGGGTACATGGCACATGTAGAGGGTGACATGTGTCATGATGATGTGGCAACACCATAGGCTTCCACGTGTCACTCATTCTTGGGATTTTCCGGTCAATCTGTGGACCAATGGTAAAGCGCCACATGACAGTCCATACAACCACTTGGCAGGTGACGTGGAAATTTGACATGGCAAGGGTGATGTGGCATGACCGTGCAGTGTGGTGACGTGTGCCAATAAATGGCCACCATGTGGCCTAGTCATGGGTTGCCACGTGGTAGCGGGAAAATTCCCAATGAGGTCTAGAAACTGAAAGTTCGAAAAAAAAAGGGTTGGCTAAGGACCAACCCCTTTTCCACTAAATATAGCAACGAATCCACTCTCCGCCAAATACAGTGACAGTTACGCTATTCCGCCATAGTAAGAGTACTCCACCAAATCTGCGGGGACTTTAGTATAACATATGGTTGTAACAACACACCAAAAGGGGAGGCCCATGGGCTTGACCCCAAGACCTCCCCAACCATAAACTTTAATAAGCCATCTGCCAACCGTTGGGCCAACGACCTTCATTGGTAAACTTCACCCATAATTTTATTAAAAAATGGAATTTCTCCAATGCAGAGGAGGGTGCATGACAAAGTACGATTGGGCATAGAAAACAATGCAAGAGTACAGACATTTATTGCAGGTGGCAGGCTGAAAATCGAGATGAAATTTTTCATGGGCTTGGAAGTCCCAGTGTTGGATTGAGGCATGGAGACAGTCATTTAACAGTCATTTAAGATATAGGGTCGATTTAAACATTTTAATTATCATACCAATAGCTCTACATAATAGATCTAGATCCTTTTTTAGTTTTAACCCGTCAACTTCAATACACTGACATAAAAGAAGGACGTCATCCGCGAAAAGTAGGTGAGTGAGCCAGACCAACCTTCCCAACTGCACTCCTTGGATATAGTGAAGTCGATATGATTCATATAATACCCTACTTAGGCCATCTACGATTAAGAGAAATAGATAAGGGGAAAGTGGGCACCCCTATCAAATACCTCACCCAACTTTGAAAAGGGAGAGCCAACCCCATTAACCAAAACTGCAAAGTGAACTAAAGAGACACATGCCATAATCCAATCAACAAAATTTTAATAAAACCCAATATGAAGTAGAAATAACATGAGGTATAGCCAAGAAACTCAATCATAGGCCTTTGAGAGACCAATTTTGATCACAGATACTAGCAAGTGCGAGTTCATGATCAAGCACAAACATTTTTTAGCAGACCAATATTGGCTAATGTTGTCTAGTCTCCTCATTGCTTGCCAGAAGATATAGGGCTGATTTAACCATTTTAATTATCACACTAGTAGCTCTACATAATAGATCCAGATCCTTTTTTAGTTTTAACCCCTCAACTTCAATACACTGACAGAAAAGAAGGAAGTAATCCGCGAAAAGTAGGTGAGTGAGCCAGACCAACCTTCCCAATTGCACTCCTTGGATATAGTGAAGTCGATATGATTCATATAATACCCTACTTAGGCCATCTACGATTAAGAGAAACAGATAAGGGGAAAGTGGGCACCCCTATCAAAGACCTCACCCAACTTTGAAAAAGGGAGAGCCAACCCAATTAACCAAAACTGCAAAGTGAACTAAAGAGACACATGCCATAATCCAATCAACAAAATTTTAATAAAACCCAATATGAAGTAGAAGTAACATGAGGTATAGCCAAGAAACTCAATCATAGGCCTTTGAGAGACCAATTTTGATCACAGATACTAGCAAGCGCGAGTTCATGATCAAGCACAAACATTTTTTAGCAGACCCAATCTTCTCATGAATCAATCTGCACTTCAAGAACCCAAATTTCACTATTGTGATTATGTATGACAATATTGGTATTAGTCTTAGACCGTTTACCTTAGCCATAATATTGTATAAGAAATTAAAGAGTGAAATAGGCCTAAAATCATCATAAGAGGATGGATAATTCATTTTTGGAATAAGGGAAATAAAAGTGGAATTGATGTTTCTCAATACCTTACCTGAAACCCAAGTTTCTTCTACTACCCGAAGAAGATCATGTCCAACCAAATCAAAAAATCCTTCAAAAAATTCAATGATCCACCTACCAGGGCCCAGGCTCTTATATTTTTGGAAGGTACTCAAAACTTCTTGGAGTTCTGCTAAATAGATTTCATTGAGAAAGGCTTGGTTCTCTTCCTCCCCAATCATCTGTGGGAAATAAGAGAGAAACTTTTGGCTTCATCCATATCATAGCATGGTGGTTCCTGAAAAATGGAGTGGAAATGGCGGACCCCAAGTGAAGCCATATCATGAAAACCCCGAACCAAGTGACTCCCTTCATCCCTCAGTTCCTATATGGTGTTGTTACTTATTTTGTGGATGGCATATATTTGGAAGTATTTAGTATTTAAATCTTTGGTGTTGAGCCATAATTCCCAATTCTTAAGATGCCAATACTTTTCTTGCTGAAGCAAAATTTTATATCGATTTGCCTCTAGTTTTCTAGGTTGTTCCATTTTAACCCCTACCTCTGACCCTCGAGTGACCTCCTTTTCTATTTCCACAAGAGTGACATCCCTCACTTTCCTATGGTTCAAATCCCATTCAAACACCACCATTTTATCTTTTTGAGCAAGGTCATGAATTTTTGTGAGGTAGTCATGCTTAGGTTTGGGTCATAACCAAACCACACTCCTTACACCATTGGTTTAAAACTGTTGACATCCAACCAAGATGAATTTAATTTAAAGGGATCCCTCGACTACCTTTTTTTCATATCAAATTTGAAAATAACTGGGGAATGATAAAACAAATTACGTTTACCAACCCAAGATTTGAAAATTCCTAGATTTGAAAGAAGATGTTGATGTACTTGTTGGACATATTTTCATTGATGTTAACAATCGATGTGATGATTTGTTATGATGAATTATCATTGTGATTTACCATAGATGAGATTTTCATTGATGTCAATAGTATATCAGTTAGCAGAAAATGTCAAACAGTATGCAGAGATCGAAAGCGTAAGCTTGGGAGGAGGAGAAAACAATCTGCAGAGATCGAAAGGGTAAGCTCAGGAGGAGGAGAGAATAGTATGCAAAGATCAAAGCTCGAAAGGAAAATCATAAGCTCAGGAGGAGGAGCGAACAATATGAAAAGATCAAAGCTCGAAAGGAAACGCGTAAGCTCAGGGTGAGAAGCCTCAACAACCGTCCGATCAAGAAATTGACCGTGTTGATTGTCTAATATTATGGACATCGATCATATGAGTGACCATGGGCTTGAGGACCATTGGAGGATTGTGATCGTCGGATCTGCAAGCCAGATCGATGACAATGATGAATTACGGAGAGCGAAAGAAGAATTAAACAACTCGCTAGTTCTAACCCCGCAATTGGTCTAGATCGTTAGATTTCATAAAACCAAATATCGACGACTGTGGCTGATCCAACAAACGATTAGATTAAGTCGAATTAGACCGTGACCGTCAGATGTGCAATCTCCAGATCAATGACAGGGATAGATTGCAGAGATTGGAAGGAGAATTAAATGACTCACTAGTTCCAATCCCACAATTAGTCTAGATCATCAGTTCTCATAGACTCGAATATCGACGATTATGGTTGAACCAACAAACGATCATATTAAGTCGGATTGATTTGTGACCGTTGGATGTGCAATCGACAGATCAACGACATGGATAGATTGCAGAGATCGAAAGGAGAATTAAATATCGTGCTATTTCCAATCCCGCAATTACTCAGGATCGTCAGATCTTATAGCTTCGAATATTGATGATTGTGGTTGACTCAACAAACAATGCACAACTTCAAATTATGGAGTTTGGGTGACAAGTTAAAACACTCGCAAGTTGTGATTCCGCAAATCATCCTTGATCGTGGATTTGCTTCGAGAATCTTCACAACTGTTGGATCACTTTTGAGTGGAAGGATAGGATAAGCAGGGAAAAAGGCTTGAGAATTCGATTAACTAAATACCCGTCAGTCGTTGGATCATTCTAAATGGTAGGATAAGATAAGATAGAAGAGAATCACCGTATATAGATCGAGCCATCGATCTAAGAACATGATCGACGAACAACATTTGGTTCAGGTCAAAATTTGTGAGGAGTTTACTATTCGGGGAATCTCACTTTAGAAGAATTGGGAACTTGAAAGTCGAGTTACCCGAAGCCCAAAATTTGAAATGAATAAGGACCATCGAATCTAGAGGATATACGATGACTGTTGGATTAGGGTTGTTTGTCAACAGACCATGTCAACAATAACACGTGGCAGACCACGTTAGTAGACCAGGTCTACAAGGACACGTGGCAGACCACGTCAGCAGACCTCGTCTACAAGGACATGTGGAAGATCACATCAGCATACCATGTCTACAAGAACATGTTGCATACCACTTCAGTAAGGACATATGGCAGACCATGTTAGCAAATACACATGGAATAATCAGATGATGACATGTGTCAAGAGAAAATTGGCTTGTTCCATGTCAACACATGATGCCAATAAGTTACGTCACTCCAAGAGAATTACTTCGAGAGTTTCACCACCAAGAAATGTCAAAAGTCTTGAAGTCTCGAAGGACAAAGTTCCGAAGTCACTCTCAGTCGTCGATCTGAGATACCCTTTGGATACTATTCTGACTGTTAGATCAATGAGATTAATGTGTCACATCGGGAGATCTACATCGACAGACCATGTCAACAAGACTACATCAGAAAGGACACATGGAGCAATCAAATAATGACAAGTGTCAAGTTGAATCGACATTTCAGGTACGTACAAATCATGAATCTGAGTGACACATGGCAGCTACTCAGTTCATGACACATCATCAAGTGACGTAAGTAAGTTACGTCACTCCGAGAGTTTTACTTCGGGAGTTTTACCACCAGCACTTGCCCAAAGTCCCAAATTCCTGAATGTCAAAGTCCTGAAGTGGACACGAGACTTTCGATCTGAAGATCACTTCGGGAGCATTCTTGAATGTCGATCTACTACAGTGGAAGGATAGTGTAAGTGGAAGTGTTAACCGATAGCAAGTGGTCTCCACCGTATTATGACTTAATCAAAAAGTGATCACTCCGAAGGAAATGGAGCGACGTCTATTCGAAACCTCTGAAGTCCCAAATGCCAAAGTCCCGAAGTGGACATGGGTCATTCGATCTGAAGAATACTTCGGTTGCATTCTCAACCGTTGATCAAAACTTAGTGGAAGGATAGTGTAAGTATAATAGACGAAGTTGCGGAGTAAATGGTGGCCATCCATCTCAATGATTGATTAATTCCTGGCCGTCCGATTAAGCAATGAAAGGATAGATGTAAGGATAGAATATGACCATTGATCTGGTTCTGTGATATAAATATGAACCGTCTGATATGTTTGACGAAATCGTATTCGAGATATTTGAAAGGTTGGAAGTCCCAAAGTCCCGACAATCGTCCATCTCATCGGGAGATTGAATTGTGACTGTTGAATTGATAAGCACTCAAGTGCTCGTCTCACCTAACGTTTGAATAATGCCATTGGTCATATGGTAAATAGATTTAAAAGGCAGAATGTAATGCATCACTTAAATTTTTAAGCTTGTGGTTCTACGCCAATGATCATATGAACATGGTTTGAAGGAAGTGCTGATTTCTATAATCACAGAGACAAAGGAAATATATCCATACCTATGATCAATTTATGAAAGAAAAGTGGATGTCAGATGTAAATTTGAAGACCTAGAATCATGATCTCTGGTGGTCCTAAAATTTGTTGTAAATGAACAAGTTAGTTATAACTTGTTGCACAAGTCGACCCAATAACTTAAACAAGTTTTGAGCATAAGCAACTATAAATACAACCATGATTGGTCCACTGGAGAGTGTGCTTGGTTAAGAAGACAGACTTGTGGATAAGAGAAGCTCGCTGAGAAAGAGCCGCCTGCAGAGAAAAATGAAGGGGATGCAGACCTAAGGTCTGTGCGAATATCAAAGAGAAGAAGGCAGGAATATTAGAGGAAAGAAGAAGTGAATAAGGCGTGAATTTCAGAGAGAATATGAAGTGCAGTGATGAGCGTTTATGCTATACCTTTGATCACGAGACATAGTTGATTCTATAATGGGTCACTGCTACTAGAATCGGTTGAACTACTATCTGAACTCTAGTTGGATAGACTGTGTTCTATCAGCAAGCTGGGTCTTGTGGAAAGTTGGGTCTTGCTTGAGAGTTGGTTCTCTCCTAGGAGTTGGTGCTCCTTACTTTAGTTGGTGTTGAAACAAAATAGTTGGTGCTAGGAAAAATCCTTATTACTATAGTCACATATATACATATACATTATACAAAAGCTTATACAAACATCTGGTATCTCTTGTCCATTGTGATTATGATTTAATTGTTCTTAATATGTTCAAATATGTTTTAACTCCTAACTTAGAAGAAAAGTTAGAAATGTCAACACACTAATTCAACCCCCCCTCTTAGTGTGGGTGGTGTGTTCAACAATTGGTATTAGAGTGGGGATCCTAAATAAATGGGTGGACATATGGATCTCTCCACAATTGAAGCTCCCTTATTTGATGGAACAGATTATTCATCATGGAGAGAAAATATGAAACAATATTTGAAATCAAGAGGATCTGAAGTTTGGAATTCAGTAGTAAGCAAGCCTTGGGACTTAACTACCTCAAAGAATCTATCCAAGATTACATTCCAAAGAAGAGTAAGGAAGAAAAATGAAGTGGAATTGAAGATTCTTCTCAATGGATTATCAGATGCCGTCAAAGCAAGCATAGGACTATGCACATCCGCCAAGGACTTATGGGTAAAGTTAGAAGATATGTATCAAATCAAAATACAAGACACAAAAGACATTCCTATCAAGAATGAAGAGGAAGACTCAGTCATTAATAAAGGTTAAGACTCTCCACAATATTTTGATTGCAATAATGTTGATATTGAATCCTCCCCTGCAAGTAAAGAAGAAGACTCAGATACAATAAAAGAATGTTTTGTTGGAATTTATCCCATGGAAGATGTAGAAGAAGAACTATCAAAGGCCAAACAAAAGGTTGATTGGAGTCTCTGTGAATAACACTATGACCATAATGATTCAGACTATAGCTATCTTGATGACTACACTAAATAATTTCTTGAAAAGAGTCAAAAACATATCTTGGAAATAAAGGAAATGCTCAAGAACAATGAAAATATAATATATGAGTAGGATAATCAGTTAGAAGAAAAAGAAGAGGAGATCAAGATTATGAAAAATGAAATCAGTCAAGCAAAATAAAAGAAGAAGGAAGATGATGAGATTATCAATCAAAGGCATATCCTGGAAATAAAAGAAAAGCTCAAAGACAATGAAGAAATCATATCTGAGAAAAATATTCAGTTAGAAAACAAAGAAGAAGAGATCAAAAGATTGAAAACAAAAGTTACCGATCTAACAAAAGAAAAGGAAGAGGAGATCGAGAGACTGAAAAATGAAATCAGTCAAGCAAAAGAAGAAAAGAAGGAAGATTATGAACCAAGCAAAAGCCTTGCAGATCTAAAAGAACTAAGGGAAAGTTATGTCAATCTTAAAATCCAACTTGAAGAAGCCAAAAGAAGAGAGGAGGTAGTGAGGAACCAACTGAACAAAAAGGAAGAATCATGTCATAAGATGGAAGAATAAGTTGTGAATCTTAGAAAGAAGGTTGAGAAGTCAAACACCCAAATCAAGTTCTTGAACAGCTCCATGACCCTAGATGAGATCTTGGATAGTTAGAGATCACCAAATGACAAATCCGGTCTTGGATACAACAAGGAATAAATCAGTACTCCTAAGAAACCTGATACAGGTCCTTCATTTGTAAAAGGTGAAAACAGGTCTAACACGGGTCCTTCGTTTGTAAAGGATGAAGACAGGTCTGACACATCTCCTTCATTGGTAAAAGGTGAAAACAGGTCTGACACAGGTCCTTCATTTGTAAACGATGAAGATAGGTCTGACACAACTCCTTCATTTGTAAAAAGTGAAAGCATGTATGACTCAGGTTCTTCATGTTCAAGAAATAAAAGAAACACTACAAAATTTAGAATATCAGATCAAAGAAGACATCCAAAAGCTACTCATACACCTCAAATCAAGTTTAGAAGAGAGACACCTTCATGGATGAATCAAAGAAGGTATGAGAGTGTTTTTAACGGTTATTGTTTCTCTTGTAATGAATATGGTCATAAAGCTTTGGATTGTAGGCATCATGGAAGAAAACAAGTTGGTAGGTTCAACAACAGTATAAGATGTTGGAACTATAATCATGTTGGACATATTGCTACACATTGTTACACTATGAGATGCTACAGTTGTGGTGGATATGGACATAAATCCCATAACTGTTGGAACTCAAGAAAACAATCAATGAGAAATGCTCTATACAATACTAAAAAAAGAGTAAATGGAACATGGAAGAAAAATGAAGTTGCAGTAATAGAAGATCAGAGAACAAAGTTCAAGAAACTAGGACACTCATAGATGTGGATAGAAAACACTGACCAAGTGAACATGAGTGAAGTTGATTGTTGCAAAAATAATGCTAGTCATGTGACAAGAATAGTATAAACTTTCTCAAACAACTTTAGAGCAATGTACAATAAAGAAGAATCTTGGATAAAGATGGATACATCTGGTTAGAGATCGATGAGAATCAATAGGAAGATCCAAGGGTTGGTTGAAAAATATGAGCTACAATTGTGCAATGTTCCATTAGGACAACGACATCCGTAGAAGCAACATTCTGATGTACAAAATGATGTACATGACATCCTGTAGAGATAACAAGAGGAGAGACCCTGTCATAAAAAAAATACCATTTTAGAAACAAAGGGGGAGAACAGTCAGAAGTAGAGAGAGAAGAATGACAGGAGGAGTCATTCAATCATGAAAAGAAAATGATGATTGTAGGAAGAGTTACCCAAGTTCAGATTCTGGTCAGTAACATACAGAGCTTTACCACAGGAGGAAAAACCCTTTGCCATTGCGTAGCCCAAAAATGAGAGTCATTGAGACTCCATCCACTGAGACAAGACCAACACTGAGATCTGTCACGAACCAAAATGACCGACCAAAGCTTTACCTTCAAGATCTATAATTTGAGCTACTTGGAGATCCTTGCCAATGGCCAATGCTATATATCCCCCCCTAGAGTTGTAATGTCCCCAACCACCTAGGTTGGGACATGTCACACAATTCTCAACTTTTGTCGCTTTGAAACCAATATGTAACATCTCCATTACCAAACTACTTGTGATACCAAAATGTAAGATCATCCCAATTACTAATAAATAATGCTATTCCAAAATACAATGCATGGATTCTACTCTAAACACAAGTCTGCACACTATCACTTAAAGTAACACGCTCAACCCCAATTTAAGTGGCACCATACAACTTATAACAATGAAAGTAACACAATGCAACTTCCCACAAGCATATTGAACACACAACATAGCTGTGTGTGTAACCATTATGGCGTCGCACACCAAAACTGTTCTCCTTGTGTGCTCTGACTGCTTCCCTATGCACACAAGAAAACCTAGCCTCTTGTGCACACAAAGTATTCTCTACGTGCACAACCATTCAAACCTCGCCTTAGAGACTCGAGACCATTATCACAAGGTTAACTTAACATGTAAAACTATCAACATTTTTCATACTCATGCACAACTATAATAATGGATATCAACACCACACTTACGTGTGCAAGCAACATTATACAAAATAACAACAATTACTTATATGCAACAACATACAATAGTTAAACCCTTATTAAACATAAATTATTAAGCACACCACAATAAAGCACACAACAAATGAGACAAGCACATAAAAAACACTTATATTTTATGAATAGTCACCAACTGCACACAAAACTCAGACATTTCACCCAGCCATAAACTATGTTTCTCATATAATTTCAGCAACAGGTCGCCCCTGAGTTGGGGCTTAACTCCATCAGGTAAAAACAGTTCCTAATGACAGGCTAAGTTCTGATAATCAACATAATTGTTCATTCCAAGGTGCTTGCTGCTGCAACTAGCCTACAATCTCTCATTCCCCACATGTTAGAAAAATAGGACCGCGGAGCAATAAAATAAAAAAAACACGGAAACAAAACATAGAAGATACACAATACAAGAGAGACACAGATTTACGTGGTTCACCTAGTGTGGGCTACGTCCACCAGAGAAATTTCCAGGTCCTTCCTTTATTATTATCTAGCAAATGAAGGGATACAACCTACAACAAAACCCATTGTAACTTCCTCTTCTTTCTCTCACAGTCTCCTCTCTCAGAATACAATACTCACCATCATACATAGCTGCAATACATTTCCCTCATAAAAGAGGGTTGCCTTCTAGGGCAAAAAACCCTAACATAATTTCTATCGTTATATCTGTGACCTTATAATGAACGGTCCAGATTTATAATGAAATTACAATATACTTTTACAAGGCAATTTTTCCTTCGGGGGACACTGCCCCCAAACCCCCCAACCGGGGGGATAGGCCCCCTGGACCCCGCAAAGGGGGTACGCCCTCTCTGCACTCCCCCGCGTGGAAGAGTGTACATAATTCTGGGGTGTAAAGTCTTCATGGGGTATAAACACAGCTGGAAAACACAAGACCTCTGGGTCAGGAAGATAATCAGGCTCCACAACCAACAATCTCCCACTTGGAGACTGATCTCAACAACTCCACCGTTGTTGTATATGATGGACTTTGAACCTTCTTGGAAGTGTATTCACACCTAAGGAAGTGTGCCCCTTATCTTCTCAATAGTCCCTCGACTTCCCCACTTCCCTTCCAAGGTTCCAGCAATAGACCGAACATGAAGTCTCTGAGCCCTGCATCTAATGCATAGCACACCCAGAAAAAAATCCCAGCAAAACTATCCCCTGGAGAGAATTCTCACAGGTCTGACAACCTGAATCTTTGACAACAAATATCTCACCTAGAGATACTACTCATGGGCCTAAAAACCGTCCTCTTTGAAAACAAATCTCTCACCTAGAGAGACTGCTCACAGGCTTGACAACTCGACACTTCGACAACAAAACTCTGGTTATAATACAAAAAACACTTACAATCTCTTCTCTACATATAAGGTATTATTCATCCTTCTTCAGATGGCCCGACCCACTTTCTACACACGAGAATGAATGCACAATCCCCCAAAACATACTAAGGCCAACAATATATATTAAATTCCTTAAAATTGACATGTTTCACTTTCATAAGTAGCTTTGGCCACCTAGTGACTCGTTCCCAACCTTGGGAACTTAGGATAAAAAATAAATATCCATAACTTACACTTTTCTGGAAATATTATTAAATTATTCCCTAGGACTTAAGTCCTCCCCCCATTTTCCCTTTTTCGGTGGAGTTAGCCCCCCGTCTCTTTTCGTATAATCTATCTACGTGCAACGATGTAATATTATTAATAACTTCAGTATGATTACTTTTACATGGATAGATGCACTAACCTATTTGTGTCCTGGCTCACCGGCCTCATAATCACACAGGTTTTTCGGCCTCATAATCACACACACACACACTCACATATAACTCAACTCGGTGTGCACTCCCAGGTAATCCCCATGCACTTACCTAAGTGCGTGGAACACTGTGAAATGTCCGCACCCTTTCTTTGATAACAATTATCCATGCACTATTGATTTGCACAAAAAACCAAACTTGGTGTCAATGGCTCACCGACCTATATGTACATTTACATCAACAATTCATACCAATGGCTCACTAGCCTATATGTACAATTACAAAGGGTTTGGATTAGGGACATTACATTCCCCTCCCCCTTATTTATGCATTGTCCTCAGTGTATTATATACACATGTACATACAAAATTTCAAAAAGATTCAAAAAGATGTGGATACTCTACCCACATAGCATCCTTGCGCTCCCAAGTTGCATCCTCAAGACTCTACCAAGTCCATTGGACCTTTACCAGCTCCATGGCTCGATTTCAGAGCTGTTTGATTTTCTGATCCAATATGCAAACCGGTCGCACTCGAAAATCGCCTTCTGGCTCCACCTGAATCACATTCCAATCAATAATATGATTAACATCAAGTACATACTTTTTAAGAAATGATACATGGAAAACATCATGAATACACAAGGATGTATGAAATGTAAGCATATATGTGACAATACCTATCCTCTCCAATATTTAAAATGGCTCACAATAGCGCATTGCCAACTAAGAACAATTCCACAACTTCATGGAACTGTGTTTGACTATTACATTCAAAAACACATGGTCGCCCACTTTAAACTCTTTGTGGGTTCTTTCTTTATTTGCACAATTTTTTTGCATGTCTTGGGCAGCCTTTAAATTTTTCCTTATCTTTACCATCTACTCCATTTCCTAGAGGATATCTGGCCCAACTACTGTGCGCTCTGCTAGGTTGTCCCAACTCACTGGCATGTTTCACTTTCTACCATAAAGTGTCTAAAATGGGCTCATCTTTAAATATGATTGTTACCCATTTTTGTAAGAAAACTATACCAAGTGAAGGTAGTCTTCCCATTTTGATGATTTATCCATCACATACATCCTGAGCATATCTTCAATTACTCGATTTACCCTATCTATTTTTCCATCTGACTCAGGGTGATATGTTGTGCTAAAGTTCATATTTGTTCCAAATCCTTTGAATAATCGTTTCCAAAAGTTTGAGGTGAAATTGGAATCTCTGTTAGACAAAATTGTCTTAGGTACACTATGGAGTTTATTAATTTCCTGTATGTATATTTCAACAATGTTGGTTTCCTTGTGCGTTGAATTTACTGGAATAAAATGGGCATCTTTAGTAAGCTTGTCCACCACTACCATAATATAATCATGTTTCTTAACAGTCCTAGGTAGCTTAGTAATGAAATCCATGGTCACAACTTTCCACTTCCACTCAGGAATGGGATAGGGATGTAGCAAACTAGCTGGATGTCTATGCTCAGCCTTGACCTTTTGGCATTCAAGGAATCTAACAATAAAATCAACAACATCCATTTTCATACCTGGCCAATAGTATTTATTTTTTACTATTGCAATAGTCTTCTCGTAACCTGGATGTCCCACATAAGGAACCTTATGTATCTCTGAAAATAACATACTTTTCAATTCCTCATCATTTGGCACATAGACTCTACACCTATACATGAGGATTCCATCCTCTTTTATCTCATAACCTTCAAATCTATGTTGTGACATACCTTGTTGTAAAGTCACTTTTATGTCCACATAGGATTGATCTGATTTGACAACTTCTAAAATTTTGTCACAGAAATCTTATTTGTACATGCTAATAGTTGTAGCATGCATCTCATGCACCGTCCTGTTGAGTGCGTCATCCACCTTGTTCTATTTCCCTTTGATACGCTTTATGTCAAAGCCATACTCACTGAGGAATTCTAACCACCTACTTTGTATGACATTTAAACTTGGTTGTACAAAAAAATATTTCAAACCACTGTGATATGTTTTCAACTCAAATATTTTACCCATGAGATAGTGCCACCACATCTTCAAGGCATGCACTATGGATACTAATTCTAAGTCATGAGTGGCATATAACCTTTCATCCTCTTTTAAGTCATGAGTGGCATATAACAGGTGTGTGATTTGAATGGAATCTGGATTGTGCAAGGGGTTTTCAGCACTTGAAGAGTTTTCTAACAAGTTTCTTGATTCGTATCACACTACATGCCCATTTTGACTAAGTACTCCACCGAGCCCTTCCTTGTGTGCATCTGTGCACACAAAAAATTATTCATCTGAATCATCAATTCTCAAAATTGGTGCACTTGTTAGAAAACTCTTCAAGTGCTGAAAACTCCTTGCACAATCCATATTCCATTCAAATCACACACCTGTCTTTTGAAAGGATGTAATTGGATGCACAATCTTTGAGAATACTTCAATAAACCTTTTGTAATAACCTACAAGTCCCATAAAGAATCTCACCTCTGTGAAATTTCTTGGTATCGGCCATTCCTCAATGGACTTTATCTTTTTTGGATAAAAAACTATTCCTTCCTTGGAAATGATATGACCCAAATAATGAATTTGTCATTGATAAAATGAGCACTTGCTCAACTTTGCATAAAGTTGATTCTCCCTCAATACTTGCAGTACCATCCTCAAGTGTTGCTCGTTCTCTTCTTTATACTTTCAGTAAATAAGTATGTCATCCAGAAATACAATGAAAACATTATCTAAGTAACTTCTGAAAACTCCATTCATCAAACACATGAAGACAATTGGTTCATTTGACAACCCAAAAGGCACCACTGTGAACTCATAATGTCCATACCTAGTTATGAAGGAAGTCTTGTTGATGTCTTCTTCCTTAATTCTCACTTGGTGATATCCAAATCTGAGATCAATCTTTGAAATTATTTGCGTGTCTCTCAGCTGATCAAAGAGGTCATCTATCCTTGGAAAAGGATACTTGTTCTTTATTGTTACTTTGTTCAACTTCCTAAAGTCGATACAAAGTCTCGACATACCATCCTTATTCTTCACGAACAATACTAGGGCATCCCAAGGAAACATACTTGGGCATATATACCCCTTCTTCAGAATCTCTTTGAGTTGCATCTGTAATTCCTTCAGCTCTGGAATACTCATCGTATAAGGATTCTTGGATATAGGCGTTTCTCTAGGCATCATAGTTATAGAGAAATCAATATCTTTCTTTGATGGTAACCCCAATATCTCTTTAAAGACATCCTCAAACTCTTTTAGTATTATGCAATCTTCAACAGTTGACACTTTATCCTTAGGTTCCTCCTCCATGTGCACTGCAAATACTTGACATCCTTTCCTATAGCTTTTCTTCAATTTCAAGGCTGAAACTTCTCTAATATTTATAGCTCATGGAATTCCTTGAACTGTTCTTAAGTTCCCTGTCTCATCCAAGCAAGTAAATGCCTCATTGTAACACTCTATAATGGTATGATGTTGATCCAACCAATCCATACCAATGAGGAAATCATATGAGCCCAAAGCTATAATATTCAAATCATTTTTTGTGCACAATCCATTCATTTCCATTGGGCATACCCTAAGCATCTCATTAATTTTCCTTTTTGTTCATGTAGATAACTGCACCAACCAAGGTTTTCCAAGCTTGTTTCTTGGCAATTGGAATCTTTCCACCATCTTAGGATCTAGATAACTATGACTAGCTCACAAATCAATTAAAATAACAATGGGTTGGTCATTAATATTACCTTCCACTTCAATCATGAGTGACTGAAACTCAGTTTTCTTGTTATCCATGGTTACATAAATCCTAGGCACTTTTCTTCCCATATCTTCAATTTCTGTAGCTTGTTGTATAGTGTGCACAGTCCTTTCTTTATCACCTCTTTGAGGGAAATCTCTGTGCAAATGATCTCTTCCACAACTCCAACATTGAATAGGTTGTTGCCATGGATTTTTGCCCATTGTCTCCATCATTCTGGGCTCCTTGAGAGTTGGTTTTCCTTGCGCAGTATTTCTGAAAAAGGAAACCTAGTCCCTTTCTTCCTCAATTTCACTTTGCTTTTCATCTTGTCTTCCCAAGCCTTTTGGAAAGTTGGTCTTCCCCTTTATTGATCATAAAGACACTTAGCGTGTCTTATGGTTTCCATCAATGTCTTAAGGTCATCATATTGTATCTTGTCACTGATGAATGAGGGAAACCCACTCATATACCTATGAATTTTAACTTACTCATCCTTGATGAATGCGACATATTTCAACAGTTCTAAGAATATTCTTTCATAAACATCTATCATCACACTCTAAATCTTGGGTTCGAATAACTCATTCATTTTCTTGTCATAGTACCTCTCGGTTAAGTATTTCTTTTGAAAATACCTCCTGAACTCCCTCCAAGTAACCTTCTTCTCATCAATGTGTTGCACCTATACGAACCGATCCCACCACATCGATTCTTTTCCTTTTATCTGATAGATGGAAATTCTCCCTTCTACCTGCACAAAACAATTATGCAACTAGAAGTACTTCCTCCTCATACCCAACAACCAAGTCTCCACATATTCATCCTTGTGCTCACTGTCAAATGTAGGAGGCTTAATCTTATTCATTTATCCATGTAGCTCGTCCATGTCAGTCCTTCTCTTATGATTTATGGCAGGAAATGGACTTGAGCTATTGCACACTTTCCTGAATGAATGCTTTGGTGAGTGGTGATAATTCTTATAAACATTTCTTGCTTCTCTTATTTTCTCATCATGATACCTGTGACTTCTTGACCTACTTGAATTTGTCTCCTTATCCTTTTTCTTTTCTATTTTTTCCATGCTTTGCATCAACTTCACATTGAAGTCATCTTGTTTCTCCTTGGATTTCATAAGCCTTTCATTATCAGCTTTATAGCCTTGGACATATTTTTGCAGCCCCTTTATGGTTTCTACCAAGTTAATGTGTTCCTCCTTGGATTATGTACCATCAACACCCAAACCGACATACAGATCCTCGAATTCATCATCATGGCTAAAATCTCTCTCCGCTTCTTTCATGCTTCTTGAATTTCTATGTTGATTTTGTCCTTCTCTAATCGTTGATATTTCTGCACAATGTGCAGGCAAAAATATTTGCTAGACAAATTCATGAGAAAATTTCCTGAAAAATTTGCACCATTTTGTTAGAATCTTTTCTTCTGAAGCCCATGTGTGCACTAGTATTCAACACATGTCGATGCACGATGTCAATAGTCCACATATACATTGTGTATCAGTATTGCACATGCACCACAATGTTTTCACCGTGCAACCCCAATCTTTAGTGTGCACACCCATGCACTATTGATCACTACACAATTCTAGTGTTGCATCCTACAATGTCCAAAATTTGATGTGAACACTCATGCACTCTTATTTTAGTCACACCATGGTTGCACTATAATTCCAAATTCGACCACTTACTAGTCCAAATTTGTATTTAATAAAAACTCGGCCCATGAAGACTCAGTGTTGACACTGTAGCTCTGATACCACAATGTAACATCCCCAGCCACCCAGGTTGGGCCACGTCACAAAATTCTCAACTTCTGTCACTCTAAAACCAATCTGTAACATCCCCGTTACCAAACTGTTTCTGATACCAAACTGAAACATCATCCAACTTACTACTGAACAATGCTATTCCAAAATACAATGCACAGATTCTACTCTAAACACAAGTCTGCGCAGTTACATCACTTGAAGTAACACGTTCAACCCCAAGTTGAGTCATTCCATACAACTTATAACAATAGAAGTAACACAATACAACTGCGCATAAGCATATTGAACACACAACACAATTGTGCACGCAACCATTCTGGCGTCAAAAACAAAACTGTTATCCTTGTGTGTGTGGACTGCTTCCATGTGCACACAAGTGAACCCAACCTCTTGTGCACAAATAGTATTCTCTGCATGCACAATCATTCAAATCTCTCCTTGGAGACTCGGGACCACTATCATGAGGTTAAATTAACAGGCAAGACTATCAACACCACACTTACGTGTGCAAGCAACATTATACATAATATCAACACCACACTTACGTGTGCAAGCAACATTATACATAATAACAACAATTAATTAAATGAAACAACATCCATGAATTAAACCGTTATTAAACATAGATGATTAAGCATACAGTAAAGCACATAGTAAAAGAGACAAGCATATAAAGAACAATTATTTTTTATGAATAGTCACCAAGTGTGCGCAGAACTCATATGTTCCTCCCAACCATGGAATTTTTTGCTCATATACTTTTAGCAATAGGTCACCCTCGAGCTCGGGCTTGAATCCACCAAGGAGAAAGGGTTCCTAGTGACAGGAAACCAAATTGTTCAGTACAAGGTGCCTGCTACTGCAAATAGCCTACAGTCTATCATTCCCCACAGACCTATCACACCCAAGGAAGTGTGCCCCTTCTCTCCTCAACAATCCCTTGGTTGTCCCACTTCCCTTCTAGGGTTCCAATAACGAACCAAATAGGAAATATCTGATCTCTACATCTAATGCCCAACGCACCCAGAAACAATTCCCAGCAAAACACTCATCTAGAGAGAATGCTCACGGGCCTGACAACCCACCTCTTCAACAACAAATATCTCACCTAGAGAGACTTCTCATGGGCCTGAAAACCTACCTCTTCGACATCAAATATCTCACCTAGAGAGACTACTCACAGGCATGATAACCCACTAGATCAAAGACAAAAATCTGGATACAATACAAAAAACACTTACAAGACCTTCTCTGCAGATAAGGTAATAGTCATCCTTCCTCAAATGGTCCGACCCCATTTCTAAAAATGAGAATGAATAAATAATCCCCTAAAACAGAGTAAGGCCAAAAATATATATTGCATGCATTAAAATCGACACTTGTCACTTTCAGAAGTAGCTTTGGCCCCCTGGTAACTCATTCCCAACCTCAGTAACTTAGGATAAAAAATGAATATCCATAACTTACACTTTTCCGGAAATATTATTAAAATATTCCCTAGGACTTATGTCCTCCCCCCTTTTCCCATTTTTTATGGAATTAGCCCCTTGTCTCTTTTCATGTGACATGTCTATGCACAACTATGTAATATTATTAATAACTTGAATATGATTACTTTTACATGGATAGGCGCAATGGCCTATTTGCGTCTCGAATCACCAGCCTCATAATCACACAGGCTCTCTGACCTCAATACACACACACACACACACACATATATAATTCGACTTGGTGCACACTCCTAATTAATCCTCATGCAGTTACCCAAGTGTGTGAAACACTGTGAAATGTGCGCACCCTTTCTTTGATAACAATTATTTGCGCACTACTCAGGTGCACACAAAACCAAACTTGGTGTCAATGGCTCACCGACCCATATGTACATTTACATTAACAATTGGTACCAATGGCTCACCATCCTATATGTACAACTACAAAGGGTTCATATTAGGGACATTATAGGAGAAAAATGGCTTCTGTATCTTTTTCCTTTTGGTCTCGCTCCAGAGACTCCGGTCATGAGTTCCTCCACACCAAGACGACTACTAATGTAGCTCGTTCCTCCAACTTCCTCTGGACTAGAAGAAATGATCCAGATTATTTTTGGCATGAAATAAGAGTGGAGATAAAATAAATAAATGTACAGAGATATCTCAAGTATCCAATAATATAACACAAATATATCATATATGCAACCATAAAAACAGAGATACAGTAATACAAAATTTATATTAATGAGTGAAATGTACAAAACTGTAGAAATACAGAGTGAAAGACTCACTAGAATGGTGGGAGCTTCTCTCTGAGAAGAGATGTGATGACTACTCACATTCAAAAGAAGATGATTGTTACAATGAGTCTCTAAATACCTTTTCAACATAAATAAAATCCAAAATCGTAACCCCGAAAGATGAAAAGCCAACAATTTTGTGGACCCTGTTTTTGTTAGTTTGGTGTATCAACTTCCTGGGGACATAA
>ML780833.1:0-22840 GCA_009831015.1 Picea engelmannii
TCGGCCCATGGGTTTTTACCCATGCTTAGGTCTATTTTGTAATGTATAAATAGGCATCTATAGGCATTTATCGAGAGAGAGATCGACATCTATGTGATGTATGCTACATGCAAGTAGGGTTGTAAGTGATTTTTGCATGACTGTAAGAGATTTACAGAGCTAAGTGAAAGTGGATGTAACCGACTGTGGAAGGATTTGTGTTGTAACGCAAGGAAGAAGGATCTAGCGAGTTGCGCAGATCTTTTGTCTTCTGTGGAGTAGGGTTTTGAAGGCTCTGTGCTTGTAACCAATTGACTGAAGATAATAAATAAGAAGAGTTGGTGGACGTAGCCCCAGGGTGGGGGTGAACCACGTAAACATTGTGTTGTCTTGCTTTGTGTTTGTCTTAATGTGTTTATGTCTTCTTTTGCTAAGTGCTTTGAGATAATTAGATAGATATGCTTATGCTTAGTGCTAATGATATGTGAATGTCAGATCTGATCTTATGAATGTGCTTAGTGCATGATCTGATGGATCTGATCTGTTTACTTATGCTAAGTGCTCAATACATTAGATCAGTGTGAATGTTGCAAAGCTCTGGTTTTATCAACGAAGTGGTTATTGATTGCATATTGTGGAACTAACGGTTCTAAGTGCTTTATTAAGTATTGTAATCATAGATTTGTGTCCCAACTAAGGTTGCAAACACTTGAGTTTTGCAACCACCCCTGTCTCTACCTCGGGTGAGACTTCATCTGCTTCGCAGGTGTTGCCGAAAGGGACGATAGTTAGGGCTTTGTTGGTGCGTTGTTATAGCGTTGAGCCCTGGGTCTGCCCCTATGCCAACAAATGGTTCCGTTGTCGGGACCTGAAACTGTGATTGCTGGGAACTAAGGAAGGAGAAGCTTTGTGTAAAGATTCAACCTGAAACTATGAAAGCTCTGTGCATAGATCTGTTGCC
The DNA here is from genome assembly GCA_009831015.1 of Picea engelmannii. Taxonomy (NCBI): domain Eukaryota; kingdom Viridiplantae; phylum Streptophyta; class Pinopsida; order Pinales; family Pinaceae; genus Picea; species Picea engelmannii. The sequence goes on from ML780833.1 coordinate 941, forward strand.
CTAGTGCGCAACATTTCACTTGACCTGTGAAGCTTCGTGCCAAGAAAAGAGGTCAAATCTGAAGAAAAGAGGTAAGATCTGAGAGATTTGTACCCTGATAAGGTGGAATCAAGACTAAAAGAGGTAAGATCTGTAAGCTATGTGCATTGATAAAGGTAAGAATAATATAAAATTTATAGATATGAAAGCTTTGTGCTCTGTAAAAGTAAGATAAGTGAAATATTTTTGTTTCTAGAGTATGGATCTAGGTATGTCTAATAGATTATGTCCTAGCTTGAAAACTAGGGCACTAATAGATGAAAGAAGATTTGACTTGAGTAGATATGATAAGAATAGTGATAGATATGTTATACCTATGAATAGAAAGAATGTTTGGATTAACGAATGGATGCAGGATCCTAGAAAGAATTTGGTGCAGGTTATCTCCTACAATCCTAGCACGCAGTATAGGAGAAGCTGGGGATCATTTAAGAGAAAGAGAGGATTAACCCTTTATTACAGTTGCAGAAGGTTGAGACATCTGGCTAAGGAATGCCCTGGTGGAAGACCTAGTTGCCTTTGTTGTAAGGCTTTGGACCATGAAGTATTAGATTTCCCTAGAATGATTGCCAAGCTTGAAAAAATGAATCTGAACTAGGAAAACCCTAAGGCAGATCCAGAAATAGTAGAACCCCAACAAGAATTAGAGAAGGCATTACTACAGATAAAAGAAACCTTGAAGGACCACCGACATGTTAGATTATCAGAGATCTTTAAAGAAAAAGAATGCATTGAAGAAAGAATAGGAGACTTCGACATTGACTATGTTCTAGATGAGGAAACACAGGTGAATATCATGACAGAGAGAACTTGGAAAGCTATAGGAAGGCCTGGTATGATCCCTTCATTAGGAGGAATAGGGTTATTCAGAGGAAAACTAGTAAACCTATGTGGAAATCTCACTAAGATATCTATGAATTCCCATGGAACTGCGACATAAGAAGATTTTGAGATTATTAAATTTATTGAGGACAGCACCCCGTTTACCATGTTACTAGGAAAACCTTGGATTGAACGAGATCAAGCTAGACGAAAAGAAGAAAAAGAAGTTTTGGAGTAGAAGAAACAAGGGTTAAAAGATTTCATGACCAAAAGGATCGCATAGTTGATTGAAGAACATGAGAACAGATCGAAGCTATTTAACACTAGAGACCCAGATGTCGAAGCTAAAAGAACATTAGAGGACTCATAGAAGAATGGAGTACCTATCTCAAATAAAGAAGAAATGCTACCCCTGAATCATAGGAAAGAACTTCAACAACGCGCAGTGACTAGGTCAAAAGAAGACAAGAATCAAAATGGAAAAATAAATACCGAGACGAAGCTCACTGGGAAAGAGGCTAGAAAGCTAAGTAAGAAGAGGGCTAAGATTGAAAAGTTACAGAAGGTTCCAGAGGGAACTTCACAGAAAGAAAATTTGCAGAATTGGAGCTTCGTCGGGATATCAGAACAGTGACACATGTCACTTCGCCATGGTGAAGCAATATAGCCGTTGGGCCGATATATCCGTTCGACTGCCACTCTGAATGGGTCGGAAAGCATTTATATCTCGACAAAATACCATTGGACCGCGCCATAACATACATAAGAAGAGTTAATGAGGCTTCATACCCGTTACAAGCGAACCGTTGCCAAGTTGCCTACTTATCCTATCGTGCCATGCACGAAGAACACTTTTGCTAACTGAGATTTTGAGCCCGCAGACTAAGTGAATTGTATACAGTGATCATTGTGCTCTTGTTGTTTATTCTAGTGCAGTGTCTGAGTTCATTGTGACCCCGATAATTTTAATCCCGAGCGTGCATGTCCGACAAGCTCATTGCAGTTGAAGAATCAGTAACCGAAGTTCTCCTCGACTTGATGACTGAGAGAGTCATGTCAGAGAGAGGAGTGTCTATAGGTGTACAAGCATCGTCGACGAGAGGACTCCCAGCCTCTCCATCCACTGCTCGAGCCGAACCATCCCACCCAGTATGAAAAGTGAACTAAACATAGGGATGACCTCGCGAATGTTAAGTTGATTACGAGCATATTACCCACCTATATACCACCCTTGAGTGGTGTTGTAAACCGTGACATCATACCTAGAGACTTTGAGTACCCGTTGGTCACTGCATACCTCTCGAAAGGGATACGTGCAGTTTGCGTAGATCAAGAAAATATTTCAACGTTGAAGTTTAGCGACTTCAACCTCGACGACATGAAGGTCTATAACATGCTCGCTCCACATAAGTACTTGACCAGAACTAAGGGAAAGAATTCAAAGATTGTCCCTCAGTCATGGACCTAGAACCTCGCGCAGTCCACCTTGCTGAACGTTATGAAGATTCTGCACTTCGGACGACACCAGGAGGTGAATGCATGTGTCAAATTGTTGCTGTCTTGTTACCATGGAGGTTATTTGTGGTTAAACCGTCGCATAGTAGTTGATTTGACGTTGATCAATCAGATCATGGGCTTGAGTATGCAAGGCCCTAACCCAAAGGATTTCTATCCCGAAAAAACTATGGATCGCGCTCTAGCACAAAAGATAAAGGACACCTATGGAGATGTCGAGAAGGGAATGCGAGGCTACAAGGTAGATTCTATCCAAAGAGACGCAGTGCACCTCGCCTGTCAATTAATTGTAGGGAAGTTAGTATGCAAGAATCGACCCACCCAAGTGATTGGTTTTGTAGTCGACCTCGCAGGGAAGTGCGTAGAGGGCCTACAAATGAATTGGGCGAAGTACTTGGTAAACCAACTAGAACTCGACTGCAGGGAAGCACAAGATCAAGGATACAAATTCCACTTCAGCTGGCCATTAATACTGATCGCTTTCATCCCCTGGGAGATGTCGGAAGGTGTGACCTTCTTGTACATCGAGCCCTTTGAACCATTGGCTGCAAAGTTCAACACACTGTGGTATTCAACTGACATGAATAAACAGTGGCAGTCCAATGCTGTATTTCACGCATACTACAACCAGTTGAAGGTATCTATACAGTCCGAGCCTCGCATGACTCCAAATACTCTCCATAGTTTTTGACCTCTGATGAAGTTCAACGCGGACCGCCATTTCATTTATATCACAACGCGCGTTGATGGGCACAAGCAACAACTTCAGTCCTACTACAAGCTAACGAAGGAGGACTTGGAGGAGATCACCAAGGACTGGTCAGTGGACCTCCTCATTCCAGCAGACCCTGCAGAGATATCCGATACAGACAGTCCAGAAACTGCGCAGGATACACCTGGACCTAGCAGGACGAAGAAGACTGAAGAGGTCCAGAATATAGATAGTACCTTAGTAAGGACTGCTTCCATCTCACTAGAGTAAGGAGGTGATGGCGGAGAGATAAATGGTATAGATGTTGAACAAAAGAAAGGTGAGGTTACACCGCCTAGAGAGGAGGAGGACCCCTCGAAGAAAAGGAAGGTTTCCCCCCCGAAGCCTTCTTCACGGAAGAAATCGAGAGAATCTATGACCAAAATGTGGACTACCCTCACCTCAGATGACTTTGACTTCATTGTAGCAGCACTGAATGATGCTTCGCTGGAGATAGCAGATAAGCAAGACACAAAACAAGAGGAGATGTATGATCGCATTGAAGCTGAACTCTGAGGGGTGCGCCTTTGACAGTAGGAACACCAGAACTGGGAGATGAGCTAGATCAATTCCACCGGATTGCTGATACAGTCGAAGCTTTCCTTCGACGAGTGCAGGAAGAAACAATGCAAGCCACCCAGGATTTAACACAAGTACAGGGAGTACTTGTCGAGCAATGCAGAACTGTAGAACAGGAAAAGCTTGCTCTCCAAGCAAAGTGGGATGAAGAGAAAGAAGAGCTACAACAAATCAAGGAACAGTTGCTCGCAGAGAAACTCGAAGTTAAGGAAATGGTCAACAGAGCACTTCGCTCTGTGACAGTCATCGAAGTAAAGACCGAAGAGCGAGTCCCACAGTAGGTGGCATAACTCGAAGAAGTGATCCAACAGCTCCAGCAGCGCATAGAAAATTTAGAGCTATGCTCTGTGCCCGAAACCCCACAGGACGTAAGGGACCAGCGAGAAGCAACTGCGCGCAGCGTAGTTGATAAACTAAAATATCTTGCCCTAGAATGCAAGCAGCTGAGTAACCGCAATGCCCAGACATACGAGAACCTCACTGAGAATCCAGAGTTATGGGTATTGGAGTCACAGTTCCAGGAAGCAAAGCAGCATGCAGACACACTGCAGGCGCAGCTAAAGGCCTTGTCGGCCATAGAAAGAATGAAGCGGTCTCAAGAGCAACGCACCGCCTAGTAGAAGATCCATATGCTTCAAAGCAAAGTGATGGAAGTCACTCAGTGGCTCCAACCAGTGCAAGATAAGGCATTCCAGCTATTCACAGAGGTTGAAAGCTGAGGAGCAGAATTAGAACAGGTTGTCATCACAACAGAACAACACCTAGAAGGGATGATGAATGACGCAGTGATCCAAGAGTTTACCGAGCAAGAGGCCGTAGCACAACAACAGGTCGAAGCAGCTCGAGCTAAGCTCGAGGAGGAACTAGTCAGACCAAAGTGACTTGGGACGAGTCACATGTGAGTGTTGGGGGCCTATTGGCCATTGACCAAGTTTTGGGAGATTCTTGGTCATATTGACCTATTTTGGACTTCAACAACCTGTCAAAGGAGGAGCGCAAGACGAAGCGGAGATCACGGGATCTCAGCCCACTTTTGGGTCCTTTTTGGGTTTTGGGGATTATGTAATGGGATTGGGATGTCGGCCCATGGGTTTTTACCCATGCTTAGGCCTATTTTGTAATGTACAAATAGGCATCTATCAAGAGAGAGATCGACATCTATGTGATGTATGCTACGTGCAAGTAGGGTTGTAAGTGCTTTGTGCATGACTGTAAGAGATTTACAGAGATAAGTGCAAGTGGTTATAACCGATGGTGGAAGGCTTTGTGCTGTAACGCAAGGAAGAAGGATCTAGCGAGTTGCACAGATCTTTTGTCCTATGTGGAGTAGGGTTTTGAAGGCTCTGTGCTTGTAACCGATTGACTGAAGACAATAAAGAAGAAGAGTTGGTGGACATAGCCCCAAGGTGGGGGTGAACCACGTAAACATTGTGTTGTCTTGCTTTGTGCTTGTCTTAATGCATTTATGTCTTCTTTTGCTAAGTGCTTTAAGATAATTAGATAGATCTGCTTATGATTAGTGCTAGTGATATGTGAATCTTAGATCTAATCTATATGAATGTTCTTAGTGCATGATCTGCTGGATCTGATCTGTTTACTTATGCTAAGTGCTCAATACATTAGATCAGTGTGAATGCTGTGAAGCTCTGGTTTTATCAGCGAAGTGGTTATTGATTGCATATTGTGGAACTGATGGTGCTAAGTGCTTTATTAAGTATTGTAATCACAGATCTGTGTCCCAACTAAGGTTGTAGACACTTGAGTCTTGCAACCACCCCTGCCTCTACCTTGGGTGAGACTTCATCTGCTTCACAGTTGTTTCTGAAAGGGATGGTAGTTAGGGCTTTGTTGGTGCACTGTTGTAGCGTTGAACCTTGGGTCTTCCCCTGTGCCAACACTACACTATGGGATGTGCGCACAAAATTGAATCCAAGACTTGATGCCAACAACTCACCAGATTATATATACATTTATATTTACATTTACAGTTGGGGTTTGACCTAGGGGTATTACATTAGGGATTCAATAAACTGATCTAGTGTTGATATTTTCCAGGTTGCTCCTGAAGTGAATTTGTTTGTATGGAATGCTGATATGAACATAACATAATTCAAACCAAGTTTTGCCAAAATAGAAAGGATCAATTGATTGTGTTGAGTTGATTTGTCTATACCACATCCCTTTAGATGAAGAACAAGGGACTTGAGCTTTGTAAAGGAGTCTTGGATGTTATCAAAATTCCTTGGATCTAAGGAATTCAGCTCTACCTCGAGCATATGGCCTCTCATTTCATCTTGTTTTCCAAAAAGATCCTCCAACTTTGTTCAAATATCATCTAGTGTGATACAAGATTCAATGTGAAATAGAAGCTCATGGGACATCTACATGCAGATTAGGTCATAGGCCTCATCCATGTGGTTGAGATACCTATTCTTCTCGATAGATGATGTTGGATCCACCTCTGTATCCATGGTAATCCAGTACAAGCCTTTGCATCTGAGTTGATGTAGAATTTTTAGCTTCCACTCAAAGTAGTTACGAGGTGCGAGGAGTATTGTCGACGAGTAATCCATCCTTTCTAACTGTATCTTCCTCCTGAACCTCCAAATAAAATTCTTATGTGATTTCTCCTCGCAATCAAGGATTTGATACCATGTGAAGTTTTCACAGTGAACCTAGATAGTAGAAAATCATACAAAGCTTGCGAGAGAGAGAAGAGAAGAGAGACAAGCATGAGAGAAAGAATGAATTGTATTAACTAAATGAGTAAATGGTAAAATACACATGATATCTCTACATGACTAAGTGAACACACCATAGTAGTGATCTAGAGAGATCTGGACACCCACTCATATAAACTGAAGTAATATACCACCTAGTCCTACTTAACTGGTCCATGCAATCATCGGTTAACTAAGTCACACGTGTGGAAGTGAGAGAAACACATGCAATCACAAGATATGTGCCCTCCTGGTGAGGAAGCTGAGGCTAACATGCAACTCCTGGTGGTAAAATCGAGGTTTCCATGCATGAGTATCCTCCACTAGTCTAACTCAGGTGTAACTAACTCTGAACTGAAGAAGGAAGGAACCCTAATTTGTAGGGAAATATTCTCAAGAGAATAATCTCATCTATGGAAGCGCCCTCAACATTGGACTATCAACCTTGAGAAAATAATTACCTAGGTGAGTGTGTAATTTCTCCAACACAACCAAGTGGTTCCAAGAAGAAAGAGCACGAAGAAGCTTCCAAAGACGGGAAGAAGAAGTGGAAAGGGGGAAAGGATAAGAAGATGATAGCCACTGCACATCAGTGCAAGGATCCTAGAAACCATTGCAACCATTGCAATATTGATGGTCACAATGAGGAAAAGTGATAGAAACTACATCCAGAATTTAACCCAAAGAACCACAAGAAGGAAGTAAAGAAAAAGAATCTTCTAGCCACATATTCGAGCGATCAAGTTGAAAGTAGCTTAGATGTGGATTAGAAGATTGTTTGCACATCAATGTAGAAGAAGGTGATCTTCGTAGCCAAGAGATCGTCGTATCCTTTTCTCTTTTAAGTTTTGAATGAAATTGTAAAGGAGGATATTCCCGAGAGGAGGAATTGTAGGGTCTCCAACATTCCTTGATCACTTTTATAAATGAGGAATCTTCGAGCCATGATGGGTTTAGCTTGAAGGGACTAGGATGTTTATCCATTAAGGGAGTAAGTTCTAGGATAATGGGGTTGTGATCTGAGTCCCCTCTTGAGGAGACCTATTTCCTGATATGGAGGTTTTCATTCAAAAGGACTTCAGAAATAATAAAATTGTCAAGATGCTTTGCCACCCTCGCCTCCCCTGATTGCATGTTTCTCCAAGAAGGGGAGAGATTGGCTAGTTGGATATCGAGCAACCCTACTACTTCTAGATTTGAAATGAAGAACTTATTTAGAGGGTCCAAATAGGTGGCTAACCCTTAGATTTCACAAGATCCCAATGTGAATTTTAGATCCCCTCCTATCAGTACATGACCTTTCTTCAATAGGGAGTTTTGAAATGTAAGCTCGCATAACCATTTGCATTCTATGTATGGCCCATATAGATTTATGCACATGAATTCCATGTCCAAATAATGTGATAGGAGGGAGGTACCTAGGCCTGCCTAGATGGCCCAAGAGTTTGTTACATATAGTGTTTTATTCTTCCATCCCATGATAAGTTCCCCTAACCTCCTCTGTACATTTATGGCAAAAAAAGCTCAGCCTGGCAGAGACGAAGAAAGGGTTTTTATTGCTCTATGTCCTTCCATCATTGCTTCTTGTAAGAACAATATTGATGGGTTGTGGGTGTCCATCAATCTTTTGATGACCAATTTTTTTTAGGTATTAACCATCCCTCTGCAATTCAGGGAGATAATGATTATGAGGGATCCTTCCATAGGGTGTTTTCTTTAAGGGCCCCAATAAGAGATCATTGTTTCCTAGTTCAAACTTCTGAGTTAGGTTGTTTATGAGCTAAGGAAATGAAGTATTTCCTTCCCCTCTAGGAAGGCTTCAAATCCTTGTCATCAAAGGAGATGTAAGGGGCCAGCTTGAGCAGATAGAAGGACATGAGGAGGTTCTTCCTTATAGGGAGACATGGAATCATCACCAGACTGATTGATTTCATTTAATGGGATTAAAGTAGATGGTTGGGGTCCTCATAATATAGATAGACTAGAGAGAAAGTCCTTTCCCTTTTTCTCCCCTGGAGTAGAGGGAAATGATCCTAGGGAACCAAATTGAATTTCCATATCAACAGAACAAGTAACAGGGGTGGGGAAATTACGGTTTACCCAAATATGAGGATTCTCCTCCACTCTTGGGGGCTTATGGGACTTGATGAATGGATCTCAAGAGATCTTACTCCTGCTGGTTGGACAAATGTGAAACAACTGGAAGATTATCCAAAAGAGGTGTTCAGTTGGGGGTATGAATTGGCGTCGCCTCATCCCCTATATTCTTCTAGGCCCAGATATTGCACCTTGAGGCCTTCGAACAGTTCGTCACTAAGTGTCCATAGGAGTGGCATTGCCTAAATTTGAAGGGGATTCCTTCATAGTCTAGCTCTTGATGAAGTATTGTGTCTCCTTGCTTGATTGCTGGGCCTACTAGTCCTCTGGATACATTTATCCCTACCAAAATTTGTGTCATTCCCATATAACTAGTGGTGCGAAAGGAATTTTTAGCTTCACAGAAGAACCCTAGAGAATTGTCTATCTCATGAAAACCTCATCATACCAGAAGATTAATGGGAGCCCCAAAAGTTGAACCCAAACCAATATAATCTCTAACTCTTCTGAGATTGCATCAAAGTCCACCCTCCATTTATTGAGAAAGAGGCCTTGAGACCCATAGTCCTAGTGTGAAAGGAGGATCTTGTTGGTTTCTTCCCTAGATTTCATTATCCAGACCATGCAGCCTTTCGCCAAAGCACGAGGGTTGTGAAATTTTCACTAATCCAGTGTTTAAGAGTTTTCGCCAACATTCGTTTGCTAGAAAATCTCCCTACCAAGGTCTCATCCTCCATGTAGAATATTTGGTGGAGCTTTATCCCTTCTCCCAGGACCATATTGTTTTCTCCCATTTAAGTTTTACACATTTCCAATTGTTCCTATGGTGCTTCATACCTCTTTACCCCAATCACTATGAGATGGGGTTCAAGTTCACTACAAGAGAACTACTTCTCATCAAATCACCATAGAGATGTTGGCCAATAAACCCTCCAAACTATACTGTCTATGAATCCTCTTTGAGATTTAATTCGGGGATGGCATCATTTCCTATCGTTGAATCACATTCATCACGAAATTGGGTGGAGCTCTATGACTATAATATTTTATGATTGGTTTCCTCCACATCGTTTGAGAGGGAGTAGACTAGTGTATCTCCCTTCATGCTTGGATCAAACGAACCATCTATATCCCTCTTGCCGCCATCGAATTATGCCTCAACGGATCTAGGAAGTGAAACCCCTATCTTATCACCCACATGTAGATTTTGAACCCCTATTTCACGAAAGATTGAGCTGAGTATGTCCAAGGTTTCCTCCTCTAGCGGCTGCTCGTCAGTTTGTAAAATATTTTCAAGATACCATGTTTCCCTCTTGAGTATTTCTACGTGGACCAAATTAGTCATCCCTCAAAAAAGTCCTCCTAGTAGTCCACGTGCTCCTCTTCCATCGCCCAATTGTGGACGATAGGGTCATCCTGATCAAAAGTGAGTGAGACAGTGGATCTAATTGGAGCTCAAAACCCTTAATCTCAATATTAACTAGAGTACCAAACCCTATCCATATATAAAAACCCTAGTTGCAAAGCCCTCCTCTAATCTCATCTATGATGTATGCACAAATCAAAATAATATTATGCATTATTCTCTTCATTCTCTTCTTTCACCATAATTTTCTTATATTTCACCATAATTTTTCTTATATTTAATGATATAAAAACACCAATATATTGAAAAGGAAAATACCATATACATTATTATTTTGAGCTTTCCAAATTTGTTGCAAAAAATGATTACAAACATAATTGTTTGCTTTTGTTATTTTTATGTTTCTTATCAGTATTTCTCCCTTTATCGTAAAGTTAACACTTGTTTTCAATAACCTTCTTCAAGATTTGATAGCATTAGCATTGAGATGTTGAAGTTTCACCATGAAAAGGTTTAAACTTGCAAAAACATGAAACAATTAATTAAAATTTGGTCAATTTCATATGTATAATTATTTTAATAAAAACAATAATTTAAAACCATATAATATGCATCATTATATGCCTACTAAGATCCAAAACTCCATAAAGCATCATATCTTGGACAACAATGGTTTTTAAAAGATAATTTATTTTGCATTCCACTCGAGCATTGACAAAAGCTCCCAAGCTATATAACGAGCAAAGGACATTTTTTCTTTATGTAAGGACAACAATGGTTTTTAAAAGATAATTTATTTTGCATTCCACTCGAGCATTGACAAAAGCTCCCAAGCTATATAACGAGCAAAGGACATTTTTTCTTTATGTAAGGTGAAACTCTTAATTATAAAATTCTCCCGTCAAATGCAATGTCCCTATGAAAAATAATACAATTGACTTTTGCACTTGATCATACCAAATTAAGCATAAATTGAAGTTGTGTGAGTGTTGAATGGTAGCAATGATATGTGCATATTTCTTGAAAACAAATATATAATTTCGGATAAGATAAGTTCCATTATATTAGTAAAAAAATCAACTAGTAAAAAAGCCTAAAAAAGCCAATTTCAAGGATATATTTATGTGTAATAGACATAATTAAGGGAAAAGATATTATGAATATATATTTTTAAATACTAATTAACATGAAAATAGAAATGTATAAGAGAAGAATCAATTATATTGCAACTAATGATACAATATAATAAGGTTTGAATATGAAAACAATAATATCTTGGATAAGAAATTTATATCTAAATTAATTAGTCCCAATTATGAGAAAATAGTAAAAATAAAAATGAAAATTTAAAGAAGCAAAAATTATAAGTCAATAACAAAATTTTGGAAAGAGTAAAAAACTATAAGCCTCTTTATTACAATTAAAAACAAAATCAAAACTCAACGATGCTTTGTAGTTAGAAACAAAAAAAAAACAATCAGGCTATTCAATTTTAAATTAATGCCCCAATACCTATTTCAAGTTAGGAGGATGGTTGAAGCGGAAAATGTACTAAAATAACATTTGAAGCTCGAAAAATTGTAGCTATCCACAAGTGGCTCCGGGTGCACAAAAGAAGAGATTGATTCAAAAGAATCTGCTTTTTTATGCTCTGCTATGCACTATGAAAGTCTATATAGCTTTTCGTGGTCAAAAGTGTTATCAATTTATCTAATTTTATTAACAAAATCAGATGTTGATTGGAATATGTCTAGTTTACAGTATCTATCTACAATGGCATTATAAGTGTGCTCATTAGGCATGCAACTTTGTTTCTTCATATAGTTGAAGAAATTCATATCCTCCTCAAACAAATTGCAAGGTTTGAATTTCCAGCAACAAATATATTATAAGTGACAATGGAAGGATGTATTCCTGAATCCATCATTTCCAAGAAAATCCTTGAAGCACCATGCATAAGACCTTATTTGTAGTATGCATCGATGACAATGTTGTATGAAACAATATTTCACTTCTTGCCAGCCACTTTCATCTCTCTTATTATAGCTTCTGATTTCTTGTAGTTGCCTTCTCTACCGTACATGCTTATCTAAGAGTTGTATGTAATCAAATCTGGTTTCCACCCATTTAGTTTCATGTTCTCTAACATATCAAGCGATTGATTAATGAAGGGCCATGATTTCCATAGAGGTCGATCATGGTATTGTAAGTCACCAATCTAGGGGGAAACCCCATCTTTTCAACTTTGAAAAGGAACGCTCTATCTCCTTTAAGAAATTACACTTTCCATATACAAGTACAAACATTTTTAGGAGTACCCAACTAGGATGAATGACTCCCAAATTTATATCTTTTGCAAGGGTCCTCAACCACACTATATGATTACCATTTACATAAGCATGTAATAGGGAAGCATAAGCATTTTCATTTGTTTTATAACCCCGATCCTTCATATCTACAAGAACGAACTTAGTTTACTCCCACTACCCTTTCTCAGAAAATGCATCCAGAAGAGAATTTTAAGTAGAGAGATTAGGACAAAATCCTGCTTTTATCATTTGGCCGTATTTTTCTAGAGCCATCTCAACTGAACCACTCCTACCTTAAGCCCCAATCAAGGTATTGAAATTTTATTGATGAAGAATGAATTCATCTTTCTTCATTTCCTTAAAAACTTTAGCAACATGCATATGCATACCATTTGTCCCACACACAACCACCAAAGTATTCCATGTGATTTTATCATGGGTATAGACACTAGAGCTCGTTTCATCAAACACTAACATCATCTTTTTAAAAGTTGCCTTTTTTCCATACATAGCAATGATGGCATTAAAAGTGTAGTGATTAAGGTGACAACCTGCATTCTTCATATATGTGAAGAACTCCAAATATCTCTCCTCTCATTTTGTCACCCCAAATGCATATATTAGGACAGTGTACATAAAAGCATCGACCTCCACTCCTTTACTTACCATTGTATCCATCAAAGCAATAACTTCATTGCATAATCCAATAGTACAATATGATAAAATCAATTCATTATAGGTGACAATATCAGGTTGGCACTCTTTGTTGTTCTCCATTTTTGTCAAAATATTAAGATATTCTCCATGCAACCTTGCTTTCCCATAGACATTAAGAAGATAATTACATGTGATCTGCTTGGGGCATATCCAGCTACTTTAATCTCTTTGAAAATATTTGATGCTTCTACATGCATATGTCCTCTATCATAGGTAGCTAGAATGGTACTGTAGGTATATTCATCTAGTCTAAATCCTTTATTTTTCATTTGCTAAAAAAGTGATACAACTTTTTTTTCGAGAACTACCCATCTTTCCATATACATCAAGCATTACATTATATGAAACAATTGAATTCTAGGTCTTGTATTGGGACTGTCAAAAGAGTTCGAATTCAAATCTTTTTAATGCCATTTGAGGTTCTTAGGTAATGAAGTGATAGCCTGCCTAACCTTTGTTATTCATATTTTTCAAAGGGTTTCATTGTTCAATAACATCCATGGGAGGAGCACAAATTTCCTACTAGGGTTTCACTATTCTCCATGGGAGGAGCATGGGAAGGAGGATGAAAAATGAGGTCAATTGAATTTTGGGTTTCACTGTTCAATAGTAGCCATGGGAGGAGCACACATTTATTTCTAGGGTTTTGTTGTTTGTCACGGGAGGAGCACGAGAGGGAGAGGAAAAATGAGGCCAATTGAATTTCCCAACATTTTATATCCCCCATCCCCCTGCCTTGTTGAATCCTTAGCACACTACCCCCCCTCCCCGCCAATACTTATATTGGTGGCTTAGATTAAAAACCCTGCTCCACCCCTAATTACACATCATTATATTGTCTTAGATTTTGACCAACTTTTATGCCCCTTTTATGAATGGACATGTTAATATATTGACTACTTAGCAAAGTCCCCATGGACTTGGGTGTTTCTCTTTCCCTAATATTAGGTAGTCTTTCCCAATGAAATATAAATGTAGTATGTTAGATNTTTTGACCAACTTTTATGCCCCTTTTATGAATGGACATGTTAATATATTGACTACTTAGCAAAGTCCCCATGGACTTGGGTGTTTCTCTTTCCCTAATATTAGGTAGTCTTTCCCAATGAAATATAAATGTAGTATGTTAGATGAAAAATGTTAAGAATAATGACTCCGTTAACGTTAGACACAAGCAAAAGATTAGAAAATTTTGAAAAGTGTACCTCTTTTGATATCAATGAAGATTCTAACTTCAAAGCTTCAAGAACCTTTCATATAAAAATTAGGTTGATTCATTATTCATACATTATCTTTGGGTTGAATTTATCACAAATGTCTAGTTAATAAATTTAATGAAATGCTAAGCTTAAAGTGTCCATAGTAAACTTGGTAGATGAGTTTATTTAATCATTTAAAAAATTCACCTTCATCTATTTATTTTCCCATGATCTAATTCTTTTTAATGATGTATTGTGAAAATTCTTGTAGGAGATACAACTATAACATTTTACACTTATAATTGTGGGTAGTGGAGTGAATGTGTTTGTTTTGATGTGTTCTCAATTTGAAATGTGTTTATGTTGATGTGTTCTCATTTTGAAATAAATGAAAAACGGTCTCAATTTAAAATATATAAGTATATCAAATCATTAGACAAATGCCATTAAATGAAAATGAGATATGATATATAGTTTTTTTAAAAGACTTGTAACTCTAACTTTTTTTAATGCACTTAATATTTTTGTAGTAATAAACTAACTAACTATTTATTATTTATGCATATAAATTATTAACATTTTCACAATTTTACGATGCATTGTATATTCCTTTTATTGATATCTTTAAAAATACATCTTAAACATAAATATATATATATATATATATATATATATATATATATATATGACTTACAATACTAATAATTATAAAATTTTCCAATACAAACTCACTTATGGTCATTATGGTTTGATTCAGAAACATTAATTGTGGGTATGTTTAAGTTCATCCATATAAAAACCAAAACTTGAATCAAAATATTCTTTACGATGTTATTCACATAAAGATCCTTGTACAACTATTACATTTTTAAGATTTTATTTTTGTTTTGCTTCATTTAGTGCCATCCTCTTAATAAGTATAATTTAGTATTTTTTTTCTTAAGTTGGTAAGAATCTCTTATATTCTTTTTGTTACAAACACATATTTCAAATTTTTTAATATTTACAAAGTTTTTTTTTTTTTTTTTGACAGAAACGATTAATGAGGCTTTTATTAAAAAACAACGGAGATTTGCTGGTGCTTTTACAAAGTTTATAGGACTGCAACTATTTTTACTAGAGTCGACTTCGACTCATATCATCTATTACAAGATACTTAGATGCCAAGGCTGGCTAAAACGTAACTACTTAGACACCCTTTCTGACTGTTACTAAATGCTTAAAGAAAAAACTTGCTTTTGGAAGTGCTTCTGAACTACTCCACGCCTTTCCCCTTTGACTGCGCTTTTTCTTCTGTCCATTCTTTGTTTAGTTGTTCCATCTGTTGCTCCAGATTTCACATTCTCTCTTCATGATCTTGCTTTGGTTTACCCAATTCCTTCCTCAGCTTCCAGATCTCCTCACTCAATCCGGATCTTGTGAAGATAATGTCGTTTTCTAAAGCCTCCATCCGTCTCCCGGCCTCACTGTCCAAGTTCTGCAAGAAATCTTCCAAACTGACCATGAGCCCCCGCAATTTTTCCAGCTCCTCTTCCAACATCGTGATTCTTTCCTTCGTAGATGGTTTTGGACCTGAGCTCGACGCCATCCCGAGCTTCCGCTTGCACCTCTATCGACCTTCCCCTGCTGCCTAATTTGCTGCCCTGGGTCGGCCTTCTTACTCGCTGCTCTTATTCCTTTGCTTATACCCCTCCCACTCGTCTGAGTTTTATAATCCTTCTCTGTCCTTCCTCTGCTGGATTCTCTGCGCGAAGGTATGTCTTGAGGATATGGGGATGCCGACCTCATGATGGAGAATCCTTTCCATTCTGAAGATCGCATTGGAAGTCTAAGATACAGTTGTCTTATCATCTGCTCCTACGTCTTGTCCATGTGTCCACTTGTGCTATCAACTTGGATTAATGAAATTACGGGATACTCCCTTCAACTGTGGCTCCGTTGAGTATCATGATACTTTTCCCCAAACGGGCTCCCGTATTGGCCTCCTCATCCGCCTGGACATTGTTTCCTCTTAGGACATGAAACCATTGTATTCACTGGAACCGACGCCTGAGAATCATTATTTTATCAATGACGTGCTTGAGCTGCCCATTCACTACCCTGGTGTTCTGATTTAAAGTTTTGATTAGCAGCCTTGAATCTCCAATCACGATTAATCTTCGAATATTTAAGGACAGGGCTTGGGTGAGCCCTTGCCAGAGGGAAAGAGCTTCAACTTTGTTATTGGGTTCTATACCTAGTCCCCAAGCATACCTGAGTACGATGTTCCCAGCGGGATCTCTTATTATCCCTCCTCCCCCTGCCTTCCCTGGGTTACCCTTAGATGCTCCATCGAATGAGAGAATGTTGGAATTTAGAGAGTTTTTCCATTCCTCCAATGCACTTTTGTCCATTCTAAGCTCCCAGCTGCAGGGTGAGATGATTGGAGAGCCCCCTGGTGAGACATTTTGTAGCCCTAGATGGCGCATCCACTCTTCTTTTTCAGTTCCCAATGCCCTCGTATTGGAGGTCTTGGTGAAGTGGATTGCACTCTCGCTGAAGAGGCTGTTAATTTTAANGAACCGACGCCTGAGAATCATTATTTTATCAATGACGTGCTTGAGCTGCCCATTCACTACCCTGGTGTTCTGATTTAAAGTTTTGATTAGCAGCCTTGAATCTCCAATCACGATTAATCTTCGAATATTTAAGGACAGGGCTTGGGTGAGCCCTTGCCAGAGGGAAAGAGCTTCAACTTTGTTATTGGGTTCTATACCTAGTCCCCAAGCATACCTGAGTACGATGTTCCCAGCGGGATCTCTTATTATCCCTCCTCCCCCTGCCTTCCCTGGGTTACCCTTAGATGCTCCATCGAATGAGAGAATGTTGGAATTTAGAGAGTTTTTCCATTCCTCCAATGCACTTTTGTCCATTCTAAGCTCCCAGCTGCAGGGTGAGATGATTGGAGAGCCCCCTGGTGAGACATTTTGTAGCCCTAGATGGCGCATCCACTCTTCTTTTTCAGTTCCCAATGCCCTCGTATTGGAGGTCTTGGTGAAGTGGATTGCACTCTCGCTGAAGAGGCTGTTAATTTTAACAGCTACCTGTGCTGGAGTTATTTTCTTTTCTCTGAAGATCTGGTGGTTCCGTTCCAACCATATCTTCTAGAGTATAAACTTCAACAAAGCTTTCCATGTCGCTGTAAGGTGACCTTGATTTGTTGTCCTGAAAGGGCACAGGGCCTGCTAATTCGAAAATAGAAGCTGGAAATCTTGTGGGATGGATGGGGTCAGGGCGCCTAAACCAAGAGCTAGAAGCCAAACCTCGTTGGCAAAAGGGCAGCTTAATAGTAAGTGAGTTGTCGTCTCCTCTGCCTGACAGTAGAGTGGGCATATTGTAGGCCCTGCCCATCCTTTTTTCCTGAGATTTTCACCTGAGAGAACTCCTTTTTGGGCCACTGTCCAAACAAACAAGTCAATTTTTGGAAGGGATTTCACTGCCCAAATTGCCTTCTAGACTGCCGAATCCTGTGGAGCTTGAAGGGCTGGGATGAGGTGACGGTAACCTCCAGCTGAAGTGTAATTTCCTACTATGGGACCCCAACCTATCTTGTCCTTCTTTTTCTCGCTTAGGGGGGTTCTCCCTTGCAATGCTTCCTTTAAGCTACTCCACTCTTCTCCCAGTTCATGAGGTAAAGAGGTGATCTCCCACCTGGACCAAGACTTGCTTTCATCATTGCGCCAAGTCGAGATATCCCAAAGACTATGAATATTGTTATTCTGCATCCATTATTTTAAATGCCTTAGCTCCTGCCTAGTTGATAGCGCTGATCCTCCTAGAACTGAATCCTCCCAAATGTTAATGTTTTGCCCATTCCTCGGGATCCAAGTGAGATGTGGGAGGAAGGCCAACATCGCCTTCAGGCATAAACTGAAGATTGGAGAGCCCTTCCCTGGTCTTGTTGGGTTCCTCAGACATTTTTTTCTAGGCCCCAAAAAATACTTTTTACAGAGAGCTCGTTTGCTCCAATTGGCAGTCCCTGTGATGAGATTCCATAAAAATTTTGCTCCAAGAGCCAAATTTTGCATCTGCATGTCCTTTATTTGGAGTCCCCCTTCAAGAAAGGGCTTTGTAATTTTCTCCCAATTTAACAAATGTAACCTTCTGCCCGTTTGCTTTCCTCCTTCCCAAAGGAACTGCCTGGTCATCGCCTCTATTTTCTGTATTACAGATCTGGGCACTAAGAGTAGTGCACTTTGATAAATTGGGATGTTGGATAGAACCACTTTAATGAGTACTAGTTTACCTGCCAAGTTCAGCCAATTGGCGCCCCAGGAGTGGATTCTGTTTTTTATTTTTTCTATCATGTTGTTCCAGTGAGCAACTTTTGGGACGGCCTTAATGATAGGGACTCCTAGGTATTTAAATTCTTCCCAGCTGGTGCTTCCGTCAATCCCAAGTATTCGCGAGATATCATGCATTTCTCTTGGGTTAACATTACACCCATAGATTTTACTCTTGGCTAAGTTAATTACGCTGCCAGATATGTCTGTAAATACATCGAGCTCCTTCTTGAATTTCTTGTCTATTGTCGGACTTGCATCTCCCAGAAGCAACGTGTCATCCACATATTGGGCATGATTTATATCCTTTACCCCTTTTGCGATGCGCAACCCGGAAAGATTGTGTTGTCGTTGCCCAAACTCTAGCTGAAGGCTCAGGACAGAGGCTTGAAGAGCGTATAGGAGTGGGGAGAGGGGGCACCCTTGCCGGAGTCCTCTTGTAGCCTAAAAAAACCTTGTGGCTTGTCCATTTACCAAAGGGGCTATCCACGGTCCTGAGATACATGCTCTAATCCAGCTTATGAAGGAGGGCACAAACCCAAAACGTTCCATCACTTGGAACAGAAATGTATGCCTTACCCTATCAAAAGCATTTGAGAGATCGAGTTTGACAATCATACCTTTGTCTTTCCGCCGTAGACTTGAATGAAGTGCCTCTTGGATGAGAATGATATTGTCTGTTATGCTCCTTCCTTTTATGAAACCTCCTTGATTTTCCGGAATAATAGCAGGGAGGACGCTTTGGAGTCTGTTCGCTATGATTTTAGTGAGTATCTTATAGCTGGTGTTGCAGAGGGAGATAGGCCGGAACCTGTCAAAGTTGGTCGCTCGTTTTTCCTTTGGTATCAACGCTAAGAATGAAGAATTAGTCCCTCCTCCAATTTTGGCACAAGCTTGGGATTTCCTGATGAGTTTCATGAGATCAGACTTGATGATATTCCACCCATGTTGGTAAAATCTAGCCGTAAATCCATCTGGTCCGGGGGTTTTATCCGGATGCAATTGATCTAGGGCGTCTTTAATTTCGTATTGATCTATTTCCCTGACTAACTTGCTATTCACCTCTTCTTGTATCTTTGCCTGGATCAGAGCCAACGGGTAGGTGGCTGGATCGCTTGCTTCTCGATGAGGCTCTGTATAGAGTGCTTCAAAGGTTTGCACCGCTGCCTCCTTGATGCCTTCAAAGTCCATTATAATCTGGTCTTGAGTGCGGATTTCTGTTACCGTTTTGAACTGCTTCCTGGCCTCTGCTTGCTTGTGAAAGTAAGTGGTGTTCTTGTCCCCTGCTTCGAGCCAGAGACACCTCGATTTTTGCTGCCAATGTTTCTCCTCTTCTCTGCAGGCTTGGTGCCAAACTTTTTGCAACGATGCCTCTTGCTGCAGAGTTTCTTTCGAAGGCTCCACATCTTCCATTTCTAACTGGAAAGCCTCTAAGTGCTGCTGTGCTTCTAGGCATTTGGAGATGGGATTTGGTAAGGATTTGGCCCACTCTTTTAAAGCTCTCTTCAACCTCCTGAGATTTTCTTCCCAAACATAAAAGGGGGAGCTTGAAACTGGAGCGTTCCATATTTTGGCCACCAGGGCGGGGTAGCTTTCTTCTTGGATCCATCTTGGGCTGAAACGAAAGGGGATTGTCCCCAGATTATAGTCAAAGGTCAGACTTAGAGAGATTGGCTTGTGGTCTGACATGCTATGGGGGAGAATAGCAGAGTCTATATTTAGACCCAAGACTAGGAAGGAGCTTTGGACGAGGAATCTGTCCAGTCTTGCTGCAATATGCCCTGGCCCCACCCTCTTGTTTGACCAGGTGTAATTTCCTTTTGCTGGCTTTATATCCTCCAGCTCCCAGATAGACATTAGGTCCTCTACCCATTCCCTTGCTTGATCCCGAACTCTTGAGCCTCCCTTTTTCTCATTTGCCGAGAGGGTTAGATTCAGATCACCCCCGAGGATGATATTGTCCAAGGCGTTGTCTTGCATGAAGTCTCTTAAGGTCTCCCAGCAAGAGATTTTATCTTCTGGCAAAGCTGGAACATAGAGATTAAAGAGACTTAGCTGTCTCCCTGAGTCCAAATGGACAAGGCTGGTGTAGATCCAATGTTTGCACATTTCGTACATGCGTAGGTCATATTTTTTGGAATTCCATATCATGGCAAGGCCGCCCGATGCTCCTCTGGCACTTTCTGCTATACCACTACTGATATTCCATCTTGCTTTGACTCTCTAGAGGAAATCTTGTCCCTCCATCTTGGTTTCTTGGATCAGCAGGATCTCGGCTTTAGCGGTTTTGATAATGTCTTTTAGTGCTTCTTCCTTGGGCGTGCTTCCGAAACCTCTACAATTCCAAGACACCAATTTCATTGATTACCTAAGGGGGATTGTTGGCCTTCCTGGAAGGCCTTGGACTTCTTCCTAGTCTGTCTGACGTTGATTAACTAATTGAGGGTTGGCTGTGATCCATTTAGAACATCCTTGTAAGTCTCTTTTTCTCGCTCTACTATTTTGGATTTCCTTCCTCTTCTTAATTTTTTCAGGGTGAGTTCTATGTTGCTATCTTCCTCACTGCTGCTTTCTGAATGGATCTCACCCTCCTCCCTCGCTTGTGTTTCCCCTGGCTCTCTAGGATCTTGAGCATGGTATTCCCCTTTTCCCTGCACCGAGCTATCCACTAGATCCGGGTTTGGTCACTGCTGCTCTGGCTCCTCTGCATGACTTGGGTCCGTTACCACTTCTGTAGTTCCATTTGTTTTTTCTGCATCTGTTCCCTTATTACTGTCCCGTGCGTCTTGGTTGGATCCCGAGTCTGCTTGAAGTGCCCGATCCATTTTTTCCTGCCTTGGGCCCTTTGCCCTTGTGTTGGGTTTTGACTTACCTACCTGTTTCCATCCCTCTCTTGCGTCTTTAGCCATGCTTGGGTCTTTGGGACAATTTCTTTGAAAATGCCCGTACTCATGACATCCCCTGCATTTAAATGGTAACTGTTCATAGTCGAGTTTTTGGTAATGCTGCCATTCTCCTACTTTTAGCTTGACTGCCTTCGGGAGTCCTACCTCTAGGTTCACCTCCACACAGATACGAGCACAGGAGTACTGATCTTTTGGGTCCGCCTTATCGATGTAGCTTCCAAGGCCATTGCCGATTGCCTGAAGCGAGGAGCTGTTCCAGCAATGGATTGGTAGGTTTGGGAGCCTCACCCATACCGGGACTTCCTTGGGGACTTCCGACTCCGGATCAAAGCTCGAGTGCCAATGATTCAGATAGAGACCTTGGGGCCCCATGAAATACGGTCTGTTCCTGAAGATCAAGTCCCGATCGACTTCTGAGATAAACTCGAAAATGTAATAACCTCTGCCCACTGCATAGCAAGTAACACTGTTCTGGATTAAGGGTCTCCAGTTCCTTTGAATCCAGTTGTCTGTAGTTTTTGTGGAAGGCCAGAGCCCCATGAACTGGCCCACCAACCC
>ML780833.1:29110-42541 GCA_009831015.1 Picea engelmannii
TTTTTTTTTTAAATTAAACCATTTTTTAAAATTATGATTGATGAAGAACTTGAACCCCTTATTGCAGAGGTGTGTGGGAGCATTTAATTTGGTCTTTAAGATTATTACCAGTGGGTCTTGGGGTGCACGAGTAGGCTCTATTTATGGCATGTATTCCCATAGACTTTGCCGACCATTTTACCACGCTAGTTGTGACATGGCCAAACAACCAGGGTGTACATCCATGTTTTCCCATACGGGCACCTTGGGTTGTGCCAGGAAGATATTACAAAGTCTATTCGTGGCCACTAGCTGGTTAGTTGGCATTGAAATAGCTATGGTGTTGGCATATAAAGCACGTCACTATCACCGACAGTGACACACATTTTGTTACAATTTGCATCTTCTGTGATATCCAATAGATATATGTACTGCATGTGTATGGAGATAGAGGATACGTGATCTTACCTGGCAGGGAATATGCTGCCATGCAACTCTTGTTATTATAAAGAATAAACACTGAGAAAAAAATCAAGAAAAACAAAAAGGAAGTTACGAAATTAGTTATATTATAATAAAATCGTGAAAGTAATAGATAACAAGGACCATGAATGAGTCTTATGTGTTGGTGTATTATGTTTTTGTGTGTAATACATTATTTTATTTTATAATATCCTTTAGAAAACCCGCGAAGGACCCTGAGATGGCAACCTCTCTTCGTTGACATTTCCATTAATAAGTTTGAACTTCCGTATAAGATCATAAGCACCATTTCACCAACTGTGGATAACCACAATATATATAAAATAAAATTTCAGGGTCTTTTTCTTTCCACGTAAATGTTGACATGATAGTTGATAAACATTTAATTGATTTGATAGCTACCCAACAACACCAAATATATTGGCGGCTCACCTACTCGTCCTTATTTATGTTTGGACGTAGGCTAAAGATTCTATTAAATGATGATTTTTTCTGGGGATATTTGTCCAAAATCCGGCGAGAAATTCTTGGATTCGTAAATTTGAGTGATTATTTCTGTAAAATCTGAGTGTCTTGGAAGTTTTTCAGCATGCTGAATCCATTTCTGCATTCATAAATGGATTTTGAACAACAAAAAATAGTGATTCATGTAAATTTATATCGCCGGATTCCAACAAAAAAAACCATTTCATAGAACAACTAGCCAACGCCTTTATGTTTGTTTGATGGATCCCCGAACCCTACTTGTCGGTAATTGAAAAATCCGCCATTGAAAAAATGAAAAACTGATGGGCAGAATCTCTTTCTAAACCAACGGTCGAACGTCTTGTTAATAGATAATTTGAAGCCGATGGCATGAGCCACGTGTCCCGCAGGCCCCACGACGTGATACCAGTCAACCAGAAAGAGTGTGGTAGACTTGGCAAGAGGATTTGGAAGGAGTGTGGTAGACTATTTCATCAAGCTAAGCTTTCAAAACCCAACCTCTCCAAAGAGTATTTTCTTTTCATTCGAAGTCTTAATGACAACCCTGATGTTATTATTCTCAAAGTTGATAAGGGCAATATTATCGTTGTTAAGAATATTGTCGAATATGAATCAAAACTTCTCAACCTTCTATCTTCGTTCTCTATATACCTCTCCTTAAGAATCCAATCAACACCATCACTAACCGTGTCACCAAAGCCATTAAATCCTCTTCCTTGGACCCCTTCACTTAGAAACGACTTATTCCCTTGAACCCTCAAACTCCCAAGATTTATGGACAACCTAAAATTCATAAGAAAAACATCCCCTTAGACCTATAGTCAGTGCCATAAGATCCCTCGCCTATGGTCTTGCTCACTTCATGGTAGAAAAACTCCAATCCTTCATCGACCAAACTTCCTCTTATGTCAAAGATTCCCCTGACTTCATTCAAAAGACTCAAAATCTCCACATTTATGAGAAAGACATCATGGTGAGTTTCGATATCATCCCCCTTTTCACTAAAATTCTTGAATCCCTTGACCTCATCTTTAAAATTTTCGACTTAAATACCCTCATACTTATCGAATTATGTCTCACCTCCACTTTCTTTTCCTTCAAAGGAACATGCTACGAACAAACTAAAGGAACAACCATGGGATCCTCCTTATCCCTGTGGTTTCCAACATTTTTATGGAACACTTTGAAGCCTTAGCCCTAAACAACTCCCACAACAAACCCAAATGTTGGTATCGGTTTGTTGACGATACCTTCGTTGTGTGGATCCATGGCCTTGCTTCTTTGAATCCCTTCTTCAATCACCTTAATAACATATCTCCCCACATTCAATTCACCATGAAAATCCAACAAGATAAATCTCTTCCTTTTTTGGATGTCCTTATCTTTGGTCAACCCTATGGCTCCCTTACCCACTAGGTGTACATAAAAAAGACCCACACTGATAGATACCTTCATGCCTAGTCTCACCACCACCCAACCCAAAAATATGCGATTCTCAAAACTTTGATTACTTGAGCCATCCAAATCTCTGCCCCTCAACTTATGGATAAAGAAAAAACCCACTTCACCATTGCCCTTAGATCCACTGGCTACTCCACCTCTCAAAAAAAAAAAACCTTTCACTCGACCCTTCACCCTAACATCCATGGCGTCACTGATCACATGGTGTCATTGATCACATTTCTCCCTCTAGCTCTTGTCTCCCTTCCCTACATCCATGGCGTCACTGATCACATTTCTAAACTTTGAGTTAAAAATAACATCAAAACACTTTTTAAACCCCATAAAACCCTTAAGCATCTTTTCAGAACTGCGAAGGACAAATTTGACCCTATGCTAAGCTAAGGAGTATATCAAATTCCCTGCTCCTGCGGAAAATCCTACATTGGCCAAACAAGTCGGTCAATCAAAACCCGAATTAAAGAACATATAGCTGACACTCTCCACAACCGTGTCTCTAAGTCAGCAATTGTAGAACACTCCCACACCACAAAACATCTTATTTTCTTTGACAAAACAAAAATCATTGCATCAACACCTTATTACTCCTCCCATATCATTCGTGAAGCTCTTGAAATCGAAAAACATCCCAACAATTTTAATTGAGAAGATGGCTACAAACTTAACAAATCTTGTCAAACTACTATTCATCGCTTACTTTGATAAACCTTCTCTCTCTCTGATATCTCCCCCCTCTTGTATCAACTTCTCTGCTTCTTAACTCTTGTCTCACTCGATTTTCCTCCCCTGTGACTTCTCTCTATTATTCCTTTCTTTATCATCCTCCCTCCTTCATTTCTTTCTCCTTACTCATTAACCTCTTTCAATACTTGTCTTCCCCTCTTTCCCCTAATCATATATCCTTCTCATATCAATAATGTTTAAGTCTTCCTCGTATATTTTTAATCCTTATCATTCATATAAAACTTTAATTTTATAAATTTCCCTCCCTTTTTCTTTTTCATTCAGTTGATTAATTTCTCTTTCATTTTTAAAAATATCTTATTAATCCTCTAATTTATTGTTTCATTCAGTGGTTAATTCCCATTTTATTTATCAATTTTATATTCTTGTAACGGTTTTCTCCTCCTATTTCTCTTCCATTACTTCCTTTTTATATTATTTATTAACCTTTTTAGGCTTTCAATGTCTCTCTCCAAGAGTTATTTCTCATCCTTTTCAAAATAATAAAAAAATTTAATACTATTCATTCATATTAATTTTTAATTTATGAATTTAGTTTTTTTGCGCCTCGGCTCCCTGTTACTCCCTTTTGCCACCCCTAGTGGGGATAAGTATGCTCCCCACTGAGGAGGGGCCATGGGCCGCCTCCTACGGCACAACCGTGGGACATGAATCTGCTGGTGGAGGCTTCCGCCTGCCGTCCTTCGAATCACCGCTAGACCAACAATCTCAAATTTTATTTAAAGGAATAGCTAAGGGAAAGAAAATGGAGATCGACTTGATACCTACCTCAAAAAAAATGACACTCCCTTGGGAACTTGGAAAATGCATCCCACAGGCACCGCTGGCACCAAAATACGTGATCAGTACACCCCACATTGAAGAACATAAGCAATATATGAGGGACTACGCGTTGGTGGGAAAATTCTTAGGTTTATGGCCCTCTGAGCGTGAGCTTGTCAAATGGACACAAAAATGGTGGAAACCCAATGGACATTATGACCTACAACTAGGCTCCAAGGGATTTTTCACCATCATCCTCCATAACCTTGAGGATCACAACCACATCTTTGACAGAGGGCCCTATTTATTCAACTCAACTAGTTTCTTCCTCTGCTTCTGGATGGATAATTTTATCCCTGAAAAGGAAGATTTTGCTCACGCATCGGTATGGATCCATCTATATTCCCTACCACAAGAGTTCTGGTTGGAAGAGATCCTGGCGGGCATAGGAAACACCATTGGGGCATACGTAAAATCTTCAGAAGCGACCAAACAAAGAAGGTACACCTCTTATGCTCACATTTGTGTCTATCTCAACATCTTGAAGCCCCTCCCTGACTCCATAGCCCTGGAATACCATGATGAAGACTGGTCTCAAACTATTGACTATGAGCACATACCATTTCGATGTCGCAAATGCCACGAACACATGAATCTGTTAAGAGAATGCCCCCTGAATAATGCCAAAACCAAGGCCAACAATCCTGAAGCAAATAAACCGAAGGATGGCTTCACACATGTAGCGAGAAAGCGGCGCCAGGCAGGCCGGAAAAATGTGCAAATAGCCAACAAAGAACCACCATCCACCAACTCCTTCAACGTCCTTCAGCAGCTTCCAGATGACATGGATGAGCCACAACTTCCTCCTCAGGAAACAACTTCCCACAATACTGCGACAGTCAATCCCTCCACTACCCCTTTCCTGGAGCATATCCCCTCCTCCTCCTCTTCCCACGCCAAAGCGGGTGAAGCTTCAGACCCTGAAGACGGAGACACTGAAATGTTTCTAGAGGAACAAGTTAAGGTGAGTGTGGACCTTGAGCACTTAGAACAAGCATATCGCAAGCAGGAAATGTATACCATCCCTCTAGATCAACTTCGCAAGGTACATAAAGTCTTCCTAAACTCCTTAGCAAGATCTGTGGCCCGATCTACCACCGGCTTGGGCATCTAACGCATCCAACAGAAGGAACAACACAAGCCTCAGAAATATGAGAAGAAAAGAGGAAGAAAATCCACCCAGAAAATTATACAGGAAATCAGTCACTTCATGGTAAACTCAGGTCAGATACATCTCATCTCTGAAAAATTCCCCCCTCTCACCTCTCCACCCTCATCATGAAGCTCATCTCATAGAATATTTGTGGTCTTAACGGTCGTAGTAAGCAAATGATTCTATGTGATCTTATTATAGCGGACCAACTAGACATTCTTTTACTGCAAGAAACAAAATGCGTCGGGGAACAAATGAACCAAATACTCTCCAGATGTTGGAAACAAGGGAAAATTATTAATATCGACTCCAAAGGAGAGGCCGGTGGATTATCCATCCTTTGGAATCCCAACATTGTGCTACTAGAAAAATTCTTCACCACTGGATGGGCAATATCAACAGAGTATTGACTCATTGGCTCTAATAATCCTGTTGTCCTTACAAATATCTATGGACTAGCCACCTATGGTGACAAGCTCAACTTCATTCAGAATCTGGATCAACTAGCCACCCTCATCAAAGATCGTTGGTGGATACTAGGAGGGGAATTCAACATGGTTTTCTACCTAGATGAAAAGAGGGGAGGTACTTAGAGATTCGAGACAAAAAGTGAGCACTTCCAGGCTCTGATAGACACTCTGGGTGTCATAGATCTGGAAACCCAAAATGGCCTTTTCACCTGGTCTAATCGACGTTCGAGATCACAACATTTTGCTTGCCGACTAGACCGCTTTCTCGTTTCAGAAACCTTCTTAATGGAAGGACTCATGATGAGTGATAGGATATTGGACATCTCGGGCTCTGACCAATGGCCTATTCATCTCTCCTTGGACATCTTTGGCACTCCTGGATGTAAGCCCGTCAGATTTGAGCACTTTTGTCTTAACCACCCAGACTTCCAAGATCTCGCTTCGAAATGTTGGAGGGAATCCGCCATTTCCTATGGGTCCAAAATGTTGAGTTTTCAACAGCGACTGAAAAACTTTAAGCAAATCCTGAAGCTTTGTAACATACAACACTTCGACAATATATTTGAAGCTCAACGAAACCTGAATGATAAAATGAAGAACATCTAGATCCAGATTAAGGATCAAGGCCTCACGGAGGACCTCAAAGCACAGGAGAATTTACACAAACAACAGTTGGAGGAGAAACGTTCTCAATAAGAAGTCTCGTGGAGGCAAAAATCACGAATACAATGGCTCCAAGAAGGGGAATGAAACACCAAATTCTTCCATCGTGCGACCATTGAATGCAAACATAGCAAATGCATCACACACCTGGTCACAGAGCAGGGGAAAACTCTCCATAAACATGAAGATATAAAGTAGGAACTGGCATCCTATTACCAAGTTCTGTTGTCAGAACCTCCCATTGAAAGAACCCCTTACATAGAAAAGATCACCCATAATATCCCCAACCTCATAACTTGTGGACAAAATGAAGCGTTGTCTAGACCAATCACGATAGAAGAAGTGGACTCAACATTGCAAGACACCCTTGTTGGCAAGGCTCCAAGATGAGATGACTTCACGGCAGACTTCTTTCATTTCTACTGGCGCATGATTCGTGAGGAAGTCTGGGACATCATCGAAGAGTCTTGCATCTCCGGGAAGGTTCTCCCTCCTCTCAATTCCACTTTCTTGACCCTCGTCCCCAAAGAATATCAAGTCACCCATCCTAAACAGTTCATACCAATTTCTCTTTGCAATGTAATCTACAAGTTGTTAACAAAAGTTATCGCCAAGCGCCTCAAACCGCTCCAGCCCCGCATCATCTCCCCTGAGCAGTCCAGGTATGTGGAAGGTAGACAAATTCTTGACAGTGTCATCCTTTCCCATGAAGTTGTACACTCGCTCCAGAGCACATGTACTCCAGGTGTTCTTTTAAAGTTAGATCTTTCTAAAGCTTTTGACAAGCTTAGTTGGACTTATATGAAATCCATTCTTCTTGCTTTTGGCTTTTCTTCGGATTGGGTGGAATGGATTCTAAACCTCACCTCCTCTGCCTTCTTCTCCATTTTGATCAATGACATTCCTTCCCATCCCTTTGTTCCCTCCCGATAAATTCGTCAAGGGGACCCCTTATCCCCCTTCCTCTTCATAATTATGGCAGAATGGCTCAACTGCTTCATCAAAGCCTCTCTTGTGAAAAAGTCTCTAGCTGGGCTCCCCCTTCATGGCATGGATCCCCCCATTTCCCACAGCCAATTTTTTGTTGACACCCTAATGCTGAGCTCCCCCACCGTCCATGAAGCTCTGAGTATTCTCAATATCCTGCACACTTTTTGCGCCGCCTCAGGAATGGACATTAACAAAGGAAATTCTCAACTCTTCTTCTTCAACACCCCCTTGCATGTTCAGGGTCACATCAACAATATCCTAGGCTTCACACGTAGCTCCCTTCGGTCCAAATACCATGGAATTCCTCTTATCACTAAGGCCCTTCATAACTCCTCATGGGAAGGTCTCCTCTCTTCCATGGACACAATACTCTCCTCCTGGACCTTTCAGTCGCTCAACCTACCCAGCCGCCTCATTCTCCTCAAGTCAATCCTTCAATCCTTGCATATTTATTCCTTCTCTGCTTTAGCCTCCCCAAGATGTATTCTTACATCCATCAAAACCCTTCAAAGAAACTTTCTTTGGAAAGGGGAAAAGATGGAACGAAAAATAGCTCTGATTAGTTGGGAAAAAATTTGCAAGCCAAAACTACAAGGCGGTCTCGGCCTAAGGGACCCAACCAATCTCAACAAAGTCCTCAGTGAGAAGATCTGGTGGAGATGGTTGAAGCGACCTAAGGACCTCTGGGCCAGACTCTGGAGGAATAAGTACATTCCACATATTGTTGAACACCATCTCATCAGATGGAATGAAAACACACAGGGCTCCCTGATCTGGAATGTTGCAAGACAAGGACACTCACTAATTGTCGATCATGATTTCTGGGAAATACGAAACAGAAGGACAATTGCCTTTTGGAATGACTCATGGAAACAATGGCCCTTCCTAAAGCAACACCCTATTTTAGAAGTACTCCTTAGCCCCACCACTGATGCCGGTCTAATCAAGGTCACATACTTTTGGCAAGAGAACCCCCCAGGCACAACTTGGCATATTTGGAAGTCCACCCCCAATGAACTTCACACTACAACACATGTGGATCTTCAGATTTTGCACGAGACAACTGCTTCCAGGAAAATTCTGATCTCTCAAGGAGATGACATCTTAATATGGGGGCATTCCTCACGAGGTACCTTCACCATCAAAGAAGCCTACAAGATAAAGGTTGCCTCACACTTGCTCCGCCAGGAACCAGTCTGGGGGAAAATCTGGTCGATCAAGCATTGGAAAAAAATAATCACTTTCCTTTGGCTCATTGCACATAAGGACATCCTCACTTGGGAAAACCTTACCAAAAGAGGGTTTATAGGGCCCTCCATTTTCCCTCTATGCTGGAAAGAATCAGAATCACTAAACCATCTGCTCATTCTCTGCTCCTATAGCTCACAACTCTGGGATCACTAGGCCTCTATCATGTGCACCACAAATTGAAAGCGAGAAGGCCTCAGGGAGACCTTAGAAGCATGGAGGGACTCAGACTTCCAGTCTCCCATCCTAAACTGTATCTGGCAGCTACTTCCAGGCTTCATTCTTTGGAATCTATGGAAAGAGAGGAACAGACAAATCTTCCTTTTGACTCAGCTCGACTGGAAAAACATTTGGCAACACATAACTAACAACATCCAGGAAACCATTCTCCTTCATTGGTGGAAAGAGGAAGACTTATCATGTACCCCATAGGAGAAGCACATCTTGGACAAATGGATCATCAACTTTCACCCTCATTTTGCAAAGAAACCCAAAAATTCACAAGCAGTTTGTAGCCCTTCACACTGGTCACCTCCAACACCGGGACTCATCAAATTAAACTTTGACGGTGCTTCCAAAGGAAACCCAAGGCCTGCTGGGTTTGGCGTAGTTCTTCGAAACAATCAAGGAAACATTTTACTCATTGCATAAGGTAGCATTGGGCACAACTCAAACAATGCAACTGAGCTCTGGGGCCTAATCAAAGGACTTCAGCATGCTCAAGACAATGGGTTTCACAACGTGATCGTAGAGGGGGATTCAAAAATAATCCTAAGCCTCTTTGCAAGGGTTCTCAATGGGGCAGATCCGAACAACATCTCCCCCTACTGGAGACTCACTACAGGACTCAACACCATTGCAACTCTCATTTCACCTCACCTGGTGCTCATTCCTTCGCATGTGAGAAGGAAATCCAACTAGGTTGCAGACCATCTGGCTAATATTGGGGTGGACCTAGAAGGACTAGATATCCTCTACACGTCCCCCACCCATAACGATCAGTCCCTCTTCCAGGAATTCTAAGCTAAGGCTCTCAGCATAGACAACCCCTTGACTGGGGTGATAGCACGTTCCACATGCCCAACCAGGAATTTCGTGCTCACCACCTTGCCTCAGCCCATGTGACGACACCTGCTGCTCCCTTCCACCTTTAATACCCCCTCATGACTGGTGCAAAATTTCACTTCACCACACCCTTAACTAACTGCTCTAGTGCACTCAGAGCTGGCCGCCCTTCATGGCTATGGAATTGGTACAATGTCCACTCCTCCTCTGCTCGTGTGCCTTTACTCCCCTACGTTCTTCTTATGGAGACACCCATTCCCCTTTTTGGTTCCTATCACCCTCCTCTTCCAACAAATTTGGCTCTCATTTTCCCCCTCTGGTGATTACTTGGTTCGTTCTGTTCATTTCTCCACCCCTACCTCTTGTTATTCAGGCCATGCCTCACCAGTGAGGGAAGCTAAAGTGAGGTGCACTCTGGTACCAGAACTGCATGACCATGGCCAGCAAGAACCCTCCCTCCTTCGGCCCTACGTTCATCTCCTCGCCTCCATCCTCAACTCAATCCTCACCAGACCAAACCGACCTTCCACCTTTGTCCTCGCCTTGGGCGTGCCACGTCGAATGGTTTGACCTCCAAGGGAACTCTCTTGGATTTTCTCCTAAACCGCTTCTCGAACTGGTCTTGACCTCGCAGTCAATGGTGGCATGTCCCTCCCATCCACCACCTTGTGCTCCTTCGCCACCCCCATCGCCAACCTATGTGCCTTCGCTGGAAGATTGTAATGTGCACTCTAAAGAATTACAACTGGAGGTATCTCATAACCAGGCACGGCTCTAGCAGGACTGCGTTTCATCCCCAAGCCTTTGGGATTCAATTTCAATTCTCCAGGACTTGGTCTTCGTGGTCCGGTGGGATTTTTATGACCTACGGTTTAGACTTGAGCACTTGGACCGACGAGTAGAGAAAATTGAATCTCTTCTCTCGACTCTGCTCCATTCCATGCATCCTTCATACTCGTGCCTCAACGCCCCCGCATCTCCAGGAGCGGTTCTTGTTCCAGAATTCCATGGAATGATTAGCAGTGCGTGGTTGGAGGCACACAGGCAGCCAAGGACAAGCACAACACTATGCATGGCACATGAGCAATGACAATTGAGGGCATGCACGCCCACCAGACACCATGACAGTTGGCAGACATATAGGTGCATGCATGCATGATTTCTTTTGACAATCGTCAGTAGTTTCTCGAACGTTCGGTTTAGGTTGTTGGCATTTGGTAATGTCTTTTCTGTGTGTCTATTATTTGATAGGCCTTTCCTGGGTCATCATATCAGTTTTTTTGATATACAATTTAATATTTAGTTTGAATTCTTGGATAGGCGGAATTGGTTTCCCCACAGGGCGATTCTGACAAATATGTCTAATTTTCCCTATTATATCTAGTCTTTCTGTCAGTCTGAGTTGGTTTCCTTTCGAGGCAACTCAATACTCCAACAACTTGAACTCAAGACGATACTGTAATTCAAATTATTTCAATTCATGAATTCCGTTTTCTTTTATAAAATTTATTATTTCCTTCAACCGCTAATGTCTCTTAACTCCCCCCTTTTACTCCTTCTAAATTATTTATTAATTTATTTATTTTCAAACATCTTTTTTCAACGATTACGTTTCACCCTATTTAATCCTTACCCCGACATACTCTTTCAGATCATTCTTAAGGCTGTTTTTGTCCCTCATGATGGGTGGAGTGTCCACTCAAAATGTTGGACATTTAAAAAATATAGCACACAGTTAAATATCTAGAAAAAACACCCATTATTATGGACAACTGTGAAAACTTACACACTAGATTATGTTTTTTAATTTTATTTAATTTTGAATGGATCAAAATTTTCAAAAATATTAAAATTTCAGATTGTTCAAATTTCAAACATTAAAACATACAACTATTACATTAAAACATTTTTAGGAGGTAGGTATTAGCGACTTTGCATAAGATGAACCAATTAGTAAAACCTTAAATTTGTATAAATAGAAGATGAACCAATATTAAAACATTAAAACATACAACTATTACATTAAAACATTTTTAGGAGGTAGGTATTAATCACTTTGTGTAAGATGAACCAATTAGTAAAATCTTAAATTTGTATAAATAGAAGATGAACCAATATTAATGCACAAGATAAAAGGATGAGAGAGAGAGAGAGAGAGAGTCATAACCATAACAACACTTGAAAGAGAGAGTCATAACAATAACCATTAAAAGATAGTGCAATACTTGATATAGTTACTCTCTTAGGCTAAAAAATAAATCGCTTGTACAAGAGATCAATGAATGAATCAAGAAGAGATCAATGAATGCATCAAGATGATATTACAAACTAGATGTGAGTTGTGTATTTATACACTGCTCAAGGGGTAGGGAACTTTCCCCAAAAGGGATTATGGGCTCACTAATGACTATGTTGAACTTAATTAGCTAGGAATACAATACATGAGTGTTGGTTATGTTAGCTTTAAGACAAATCTAGAAACACAATAACACACAGTAATAATGATTGCAAAGTGAGGTCGACCTTGATGTCAAGTAAATATGACACTATCATCTTAACATCCCCCAAGTAAAGTTGACACTATAATCTTAACATCCCCCTTATGCTACGTAGGAGGCCATGGAGAAGAATGACGAATAAAAAAGAGAGTGGGTTTATGTGTACCCAACTCAAATACAACTAAAAGTGGGTTTAAAAATACACAACTCGAATACATTCAGGAATGAAAGTTGGTTTATGGATACCCATCTCGAATATCACCATCTTAAATGAAATTGAGAGTGGGTGTATGAAAATCTAGTCCTAATACAACTTAAAGCCAATTTATGGATAACCAACTTGAATACCACTAAAAGTGGGTTTATGGATACCCAACTTGAATACAAATGAAAGTGGGTGTATGTATACCCAACTCGAATACAAATGAGAGTGGGTTTATGAATACCTATATTGAATACAAATAAGAGTGAGTGTATCGATACCTAACTCGAATACAACTGAGAGTGGTTTTATGGATACCTAACTTGAATATAACCAGCTGAAAATACAACTCAGAGTGGGTGTATAGGGGCACTCACACAAAGTTGATGGGTGAAAAAGTGGCAATGTCGAATTCAAGAATGCACATGTGTTCCATTTATAACATCCTTGACACCTTACAAACCGCCACACAAGCTGCCATGAAGTTTTCCAAATAAGCATTCATAAGAATGTGCACATGCTAATAATGTGTGCATGTTCCAAAACATATGTGCATTATTTTTAACATTATATACTAAGAGTGGGTTTCTGGATACCTAACTCAAATATAACCGACTCAAAATATAACTCAGAGTGGGTGTATAGGGGCACTTGCACAAAGTTGATGGGTGAAAAAGTTGCAATGGGGAATTCAAGAATCCACACATGTTCCATTTATAACAGCCTCAACACCTCCAGACTAGTTGCCATGATTTTTTCCAACTAATCATTCATAAGAATGTGCACACACTAATGTAGTGTGCATGTTCCAAAACATATGTGCATTATTTTTAACATTTTGTGTGTGTGTGTGTGTGTGTGTGTGTGTATAATTTTTCCAT
Organism: Picea engelmannii; assembly: GCA_009831015.1. Lineage (NCBI taxonomy): Eukaryota > Viridiplantae > Streptophyta > Pinopsida > Pinales > Pinaceae > Picea > Picea engelmannii. The sequence goes on from ML780833.1 coordinate 42,256, forward strand.
AACATTTTACCCTACATCTATTTTTGCATTCTTTAACTCATTGAAAAGGTATTGAATAAATCTAGGATGTTTATCTTATGATATGTGTATGTTTCTACATAAATAACTGTTTATTTTCAAAATAATAGAAATTGAATGTTTGGGCTATGATTGATACCTCAAACCACCACATAGTCTGATCCGGATTATTTTCGGCATGAAATGAGAGCGGAGATATAATAAAGAAATGCACAGAGATATCGCGTATATCCAGTAATATAACAGAAATATATCAGAGATGCAACCA
>ML780833.1:42591-62155 GCA_009831015.1 Picea engelmannii
AAAGTCATGTGGGCCCCGTTTGGGTAAGTGAGTACATCAACTTCTCGGGGTCGTAACTTTTGCATACGATCTCCGTTTTAGGTGTGTGATAGCTCGTTGGAAAGGTATTGTAGAGGATATTCATTTTGGGGGCTCAATCATGCCTTTGGCTATCATTGAGAAACTAGATCTCGAAAAACATTCATTTGGACCCTCAAAATGGCCCCGGAAGTTAAAACCTGCTAAAAATAGTAAATTGCCAAAATGGCCAGAAAACTGTTTTGAGCCATTTGGAAAAGGTGGGTGGCCACCGATATCCACCTGGATCATAGTCCCTCTAATGGGGATATTTGGCCTCCAATAGTAATATGGGTACTCTTAGGAGGTTTTTCACATCAACGATGGGTCTCAAGCACTAGACCACTATAAGGGGAGGAAAACAAGGTTTTTAGACTCTAAATGAAGCCTAGACCTAATTGGTTATGATCAAGGCTTCAAACGTTCACACAAACCCTCTAAAGGGGGTATTTGGCCTCCAAGTGGAATATGGTTGCTCCTATAATGCCTTGGATAGTAGGGATGGGGTCTCAAAGTATTGTCAATGGATGGAGGAGGAAAATGAGGTGCTTAGGCCTTGGATGAAGATTTTAGGGACCAAAGGCCATGAAAAAAGCCACAAACCACAAAACATGCCCTATATAGGAGATCATTTTCCTTAGACTAGGACATGGGTGCCTTAGAAGGTTTTGTGCACTAGGGATGGGTGTTAGGTCCTTAACCATAGTTGTGGGAGAAATCAAGGTAATTAGGCCCTAAATTAATATTATTTATCTAATTGGCCATTATTAAGGCCCCAAACCATAACATATATCCTTTAAAGTGAATCTTTGACATGCTAGTGGGATATGAGCATGATTAGAAGTTTTTGTGCAGTAAGGATGGGTCTTAAGGCCTTAACCATAATTAAGGGAGGAAAACAAAGGTATTTGTCATAAATGGATCTCTAAGGCTCATTGGCCATGAACATGACCTCAAACCACAACACAAGCCCTTTAGAGGTGATCTTTGGCCTCCAAGCAGAATATGGGTACCATTATGAGGTCTTGTGCACTAGGGATGGGTGTTTTAAGGAATTGAACATGGTCAAGGGAGGAAAATAAGGCCCCTGGGTCCTTGATGAAGTCTTTAGGAATCAAGGGCCATAAATAATTCCATAAAATACATAACATGTATTCTATAGAGCATCATTGCCATTCAAGTGAGATATGGGTACCATTATGGTGTTTTTTGCATCAAGGGTGGATCTTGAGATATTAAACATGGTTGGGAGAAATACAGGGAATTATACCATAAATAAATATTCTTGGGCTAATGAGCCATGATCAATGCAATGTACCTTTTTTCCAAACACTAATGCAAGGTTATGATGAACTAACATTGCAATAAATACAATATAAATTCAATCACAAGTTCATAACACAAGAAACACTCCCAATAAGTAAATCTACTTCTTAATTTTTATGAAAAATATTTGCATTGTTTTTGGAAATAGAGATTCAAGTTTTGTCAAAGTATAGAACTTCAAGGAATGATAATGCATCTCATACACAATGGTACTACTAAGTCAACCAAGTAAGATTTATACAATCCATTCCATTCACTATAGAAAGATCAACTAAGTCATAAATTCACTTTCACTAGCTCAGTTTGACAATCACTCAACATACTCCACAAATAAGTTGTAATTCCTCCTCAAGAGGCTATCTTTAAGGATTTAAAGTCAATAATTTCCTTATACATACATGAAATACTTAACACATTGCTTAGAAGAGCAATTCAATGTTTATTAGTGTTAGATCATCATCCATAAAATATTGTTTCACCTATAGGCTTCTCACCTCAAAGCCTTCATAATCATGGCTATGTCTATGGATTTCAAGTACCTTAAAGGCACATAACAATAACATTGAGGAAAAAGTATGGAATAATTCATCATTTACAACAATACATAATTCAAAACACTCCATCCATGACTATCACACCATAAATATGGATTGCATTCTCATGTGTTCATGGAGGGGGTAGGGGGACTGAGTCTTTTCTCCCTTTAAGGATATCGTGTACAAATGAAAACTGTGATACAATTCAATCCTATCCTAAATAGAAGTAAACATCTCCTCTAACTCTTCAATTCATCCTTGAACTGATCCAAACTCCCAATCATGCACAACAACCAAATTTGAGGAGGTAAGGGGGATTTGAGTAACCCCTTCCCAAAGAGAATGAATATTTAATATAAATGAAAAATGTATTATTGAAAACATAATTTTATATCATAAATTCATTCAATAGGTGCATCACAGGTGCATCACATCCTTCCTTAGGCTTGAAACCATGTTTACCCTTCATTAGAACTCTTTTAACCCTCAAATTTCATCCAAAACAAATTAAAACACCATTGTAGGACATGCCCACGGGTATTGTGAAGTAAAACAATGTGAATAGGATGATTACCATGGGTTTCCTAAGGAAAAATCATGGTTTACCACTACTTTCCTTCATAAAAACTTGCATGCATCCTTCAAAATTCCTAGAAAACTCATGGAAAAAAGGCTCCGTGGAACAATTAATATCTCTTAAATGAAAAATTGGGTATTTTACATTTTTTGTTATAATTTTCTAATATATATCTAGAGTCCATATATGAAAAATAAAACCTACCCACATCATAATTTGTGACAAAAATGTAAATCTTTAAAGGGTTGTTTGCACCTTAACTTTCCCAAAAGTTAGCAATTTTTCCCTTAATGATACATGGATTCTTCCACTTTGAACTCGAGGGATGATTAATGAAAGGCTTAAACAGATATTAATCCTCTCAAATCATAAAATAAAGTTCATTACAAAAATTATAATCATATGCACTAAGAAGACAAGGTAGACAAGGTGCCCATATCGGAAATAGGTACTAGATTTACAATCTTTTCAAAATAAAACGTGTTAACAACTTGTTAGGAAGTACCATGGGACCATAAATTCTGGAAATCAATATTAAAAGGACATGGAAACCATTCTATTACATAGTCCTTTCTTCAAACAATTTTCAATCAAGAAAGTCCAAAACTTTGCCATATGTGTTTTGCACATAATTTAGCTAAAATCACCTTACATTATCTACATGAAATATTCATTCAAAATCTCATGATATTGAAGTCATTGTACTAATCATTCTACAATATTTATAAACAATAGTAGAGAAATTACACTTATCTTTTCAAAGATGAATCTCTATGGCAACTTCCTATGGGGGGACTAATTTCCTCTCAACCATAGGCTATTTTGCTACAAAATGCCACCCTTGTGTTGGGATATGAAACCAATAGGGTGAAAAATATTATCAAGGTTTCCCAAAACACTCTTTTCCTCACTAAAATCTCTGAAGATACCAACCAATAAAGTTACTATTGGATATTTATTCCATATCCCAACTAGCACATCATTTGTCACTCATTCCCTTGCTCCATAAAACACAAGAAGTCGTCCTTTCTTTGATTTTCAATCCCTTAGGTATTCTCTTCAATATGTACAAGATAAGACCAAGTCACTGACTACTTCTAGATTTCATTTCCATCATTGTGAAGCTTCTTGGACATATATTTTATGGATCTTTGGATAGCCTAACAAACCAACAACCTTCAGGGATTTGAAATGGTATCTAGCTACTCTCCAATGGTGTCTAATCTCACCCAACATCCCTTATTTCATCTCTCCATGGATCATATATTAGTTGAGTAGAGTTTTTTTCTTTCTCGAAACCTCTCTTTTTCCTCAAGAACCCTCTTTTTCTCAATCTCTTCTCCCCCAATTTGAATTTTCATGAATGAATTGAGTGAATAGGTTAAAGGGAGGAGTATTCCCTCCACTCCTTTCTCAATTCCTTAGTGGTAGGAGGTGGTTAATAAAAAACATGAGGTCATGGGTTGGGTATAGGATATAGTTACTATAAAATAGGAGTTATGCACTTTGGCATAGGATTCGTAAGTTTCCATATTCAAATTTCCTATTAAACTAGGCTCTTAGTCCAATTTAGCACAAATTTGAGGATAAATGGAAATAGGAAAATAAAAATGAGGAGTTTTATGGATAGGGTAAGGTATCATCATAAAGCATAGGTCATTCCCCACATTAAACTTGCTTACCCTTCCCTCTACTGATCTCATAACTCCATTGGTGTCCTTTCCACTAGTCATCCTTGGGACCTTTCATTAACATTAAAATGATCATGTTTTTTAGTTTTCATGATTACCATGAAAACTACCTCATTGTGTGGAGAAATACATAGTAAATGAAAAGAAAAGTTACATATATAAACAAGATCAAATTCAATGAGTCTATATTGGGGTATTACATTCCCCTTTCCCTTGGAATCATTACCAACATTAAAAAAATGTGGGATCATTGTTTTTATGATTTCATAGTTTAATTATGCACATTCACTCAATGCATGCTAACATCGAGTAAAAAATTACCATAATTCAAGATCATGTGTTTTACCAAGACAAGTTGGAGGACTCAACCAACACCTCTATACATCATCCAACCACCTCTACATTACTTGTTCAACTATCTGGACACATTTTCTCTTTATCCCAAACACAACACTAGGAATATACTCCGTTAGTGTTTTTCATTGTTGGCAAAAAGGCAACTCTCTCTGAACCAAACTCCCTCTCCTCTAAGCAACCAACACTTTACAGAACTAAAAAAAAAATGATTCTTCCGACTCTGTCGCCTCTTCCCTTACTTTTGTGAACTCATCAATTATAGTCCAAGGCTCGATTACAAGTAGAATACCATTGGATACATATGTAGTTCTAATGCTTTTTCCAATTCTCACTCATTATGGTCTCAGACAGGGCTGTCTCACATGGAATTCAATCTCACATGGTATACAAATTCATAAAATGAGTGCAATTACTCATTCACTCTACTTATTACTCTTAACCAACTCAATCATGACATGCTAACTCATGAATGCATAAAACATATTCTAACAATATTTACATACCAAAAAGCTTCTTACCTTTGACATACCCCCTGGGTATCAATCACATACATATATTAATAAATAAACATAAACATATCAATGAAGATATCAAGTATGACTAAAGGAATTCTTACCCAATTTCTTTAAGGTCACATGCTATTATGACATGACCAATTTCAGTAATGTACAATTGACTTCAACATTCATGATCTTACTTGATCAACTAATGCCTCATGGAAATTCACATGATCCCTTCATCAACCTCTTGATACGATCTTCTTTTCCTTATTCTTTCATGAGGTGTTATATTGTAGGCAAGTATATTGTCAACATATTCAAATATATCCTCAACTATTCATGGTTATACAACAAGACAACAATCACATTTAGTCATCATGTCATGCACATTGCATATAACAAAAAACCACTCTTAGTTATTATACAACATTATATGTGCTCCAACATATCTATATGCACTCTACCACATATTATCTCTCAACATGTCTGTTAGTGCATACATATTCCAGCTATTTCATCTATTGTATTTATCAACATTCCCATGCCTTAACTATTCACACATAGAAACTTTCTCAAACTAGAGAAATATAATAGAACAACAAGTGAAGAGTCAAGGAATTATCCCTTCCAATTCCTCTACATAAACTAGAATTTCACAACATAAATGATCCACTCCATCACATTTATGCCAATCACATAATACATCATTAATTGTGATATTCTCATTCAAGTAGCTATAATTGATTCATTTTAATAAGCTATATTCACTACTTAAAAATCATATAACTCTACTTTACAAACAAAATAGAGTGTTAGGGTGAGAAAAATTCCCTCCCTTTTCCATATATGCCTCTACATTATATCCCTTTCTAAGTTTTACCCTCAATTTTCCTTGAGAATTTCCATCCAAGCCCAACTTGGAATTTCCTCACCTTGTAACATACCCACCGCCCGAATACCTATGAATTTTGGAATTTTTGGGCTAATTCTAGCCTCTGATACTGATATATGAATAAATAAGCATAGTACTAACACATGCATTAATAAATAAACATGCATAACTACAAAAGAAATGTGCTCTCATGCCATGCACACCAATTAAGCAACAACAATCATGTTATAAACATATCACATAGATAATATTAAATACACAGTGGAATATAATTTATAGAGACACACTGTGAGAACTTATCTTTTAGATAATCAATCCACCAATTGGATACAAACGTTGGACGTTCCACCCAAACTTTGGCTATGTTGCACATAAAATATCTACAAGTACAGGCCACCCACAAGCTAAGGATATGAATCCATAAGGACGTGTCCCAGTCCGACTCTAAGTTTCATACCAATCAACAATTAAAATCTCATAGTTTCTCAACTACACAACAATCCTAGTTTACCATCTCTCTTCTCCTTTAGCCTACACAACCTAAAGAAAATGAAACCCCTTCACTGCCACACAGTTCCTCAGGCTGTGTACCTCTTTCCAGGGATCCAATGCTACTAGTCAAGAAATATCAATGCTGGAAACTCCAAGGGTTCTCAACTATGGATAGTCTTTTCATCATTGCCAACATTCTCATGCACACATGCATCAATTCTTTGCTGGAAAATACTAGTAGTTCCTACAACCATCCAACCATGGTTCACTACTCCAACAATTCATTTTCCATGGCCAAACCCCAGACCAAGAATGATCAAGGAGGAATGAATAACAAATAATGTTGTAACAATGAATGGCCAACTCAATGCAATAACCCACAAACAACCCAAAATAAAGGTTTATATAATTGACTATCAAGGCATAATGTGGCTCTCCAAGAAGCTCACGTGACCCCTCCCCTTTTCACTAAAAATCAAGGTGGGTAAAATAGAATTATAAAAATTAAAGGCATAGACCCTCAACCCCCCTCTCTCATGGAATCATAGCCCCATATAACTCTTGTCCTTGTATGTCTTGCGACCAACAATGTATTTTCTTATTAATACCAAAGTATTACATTTCCTTGGCTCTTCGACCTTTTAATTTTTCAAGCACTTCGACCTTTCATCAATAAATAAATTACATTATTAATCCAGGGAATCAAAACTGAGGTATTAAATTCCTTTCTCCCTTATTTTTGGCACTATCCTTAGTACATATACAAAAGATAAATCAAAATTTCAAAAGTATTCAAAAAGTCATGGGTAGTCTTCCTGCATGGCATCCTCATGCTCCCAAGTAGCATCTTCAGGACTGTAATAGGTCCATTAAACCTTTACCAGTCCTATGACTCGATGTCGGAGCACATTGAACTTCCTGTCCAATATGCACACTGACTAGAACTGAAAGTCTCCTTCTGGCTCCACCTGAATCAATTTCCAATCAATAACATGGTTAGGATCATGCACATACTTTTTCAGCAAAGAGACATGAAATACATTATGCACATCCATGGAAGTAGGCAATGCAAGCAAGCATGCAATTGGCCCTATTCTATCCAATATCTCAAATGGACCACATAATCTTGGCTTCTATCTTGGTACAACTTCCCAACTTCAATGAGCTCTTCTTGGGCCTTACTTTCAAGAGTACATGCTCTCCCACTTTGAATTCTCTAGATCTCTTGTTCTTATCTGCATAACTCTTATTTCTATCTCGTGCTGCTTTAAAATTCTTCTTAATTTTGACCATCTCGTCTTCCATATCCTTGAGCAATTCTGGCCCAAGTACCACTCTGTATGCTGGGTTGTCCCAAATCAATGGAGTATTGCATTTTCTACCATACAAAGCTTCGAATGGGCTTATATTCAATGATTCTCAATACCGGGAAAATTGAACCAAATGCAAGTAATATTCCCACTTAGATGGCTTATCCATCGCATACATTCTCAACATGTCTTCAATTACTTGGTTGACTCTCTCTATCTTCCCATATGACTATGGATGGTATGCTATGATAAAGTTAAGATTTGTACCAAATCCTTTAAACAATCCTCTCCAGTTGTTTGAAGTAAATTTTGTGTCTTTGTTGGAAACATTTGCCTTAGGTATTCTATGCAACTTAGGAATTTCCTTCATATATATTTATGACATATTAACTACTATATCAGTTATTTTCACTGGAACAAATGAGTAGCCTTTGTCAATTTATCCACCACTATCATTATTGAATCATGTTGCCTTGTTGTCCTGGGAAACTTAGTAATAAAATCAATGGTTACTACTGTTGAATTTTTGTTAATTACGTTAACATTAGATTTACCATATAAATTTAAACTTATTTTTCATGCTCGTTTCTCCATAGGCGATGTTACACCATCACCACCCAACCATAGGTACCTACTCATTCCACTCTTGAGCATAACATATACATCTTGGGAAACCCTTCTACACAAGGGGAGAAAACCCAACAACCTTCTTATAGAGAATATCCTTGCTAAGACAAAATAACCAAGAACAAGCTCTATCCACTAGAGAAAACCAACAAGAAAGAATCCAACAACATAAATGAAATACAACCTAGCTAGAGTGCTAGGGTGTCTATCCTCCACTAGCACACCACCAAGAGATAACCAACTATGAAGTTTTAGCTCACTCTAGCCAGAGCGCTATAGTGGTTCTACTAATACATCACCAAGACAAAACAACAACGCAGCTGCAACTCACTCTATCTAGAGCGCTAAAGTGGTTGGCTTCCATCAACATATCACCAAGACCAAAAGAGATAGACCCTACATATGTTCCCTTTTTCATTCTGCAGCTCTATCCACCAAACTTGCGTTGTAGATGAGTGAGTGAGTGTGCCAAATGAGGAAGGAGTCACTATTATTTATACTAATCTATCCAGTGAATTTTCTGGCATGGATGACCTGACTTTCTGGAAAATATATTTTCTGTTTATCTTTTTTCGGAGCCAGCTTTACTTATGGAGCAATATAATTCTTCTTTATTATTTTCTATGACGCCGAATTCTCTTCTGGGATCTTCTTTGACTTCAAATGGTTTTCCTTTAACATCTTGGAAACTTCATCTATAAGAAAGGTTATCCCAGAGGTGAATACCTCCCGTATCTACCAGAAACATAAACACTCCCTCTTAGCCAGGGAGGTATTCTCCATGATGTTTTTCCTCTAGTCCTCATAGCCTCGCAGGCTATGCCATGGTCATGCAGACCATGCTACTAGTAGCATCATCATGTCTCACATGGATACACCCAATGTGGACCTTTTCTAGGGCCTCATCACCACTATAATACACTAGGATCTACTCGCTCGTAGTGTGGCACTAGGACCTACTCGCCCACAGTGCATTGTCAAAGACCTACTCACCCATGACATGTCAACTTGGTCTACTCCCAAGGGAGGTTTCCACATGGTCTACTCCCAAGGGACGCTGGGAACCAACCCAATACAACTTATCATTCCATCGATAAGTGTCATACTCAAATCAATCCATCGAGGAGTATCATCTCACGAAGCTGCAACCATCAATACTCCCTCTCAACGAGGAAGGCATTCTCCAAGCATATATTGTACTATTCTTGGTATTATTCTATCATAGAAAATTTTATCCATGAGCCTCATTATCTATATTGATGATCCATCTCCACAACCATGTGTCTAGCACCTCGGGTTGTTCTTGTCCCATGACAAGAATTATGACCACATCGGAGCCACATTCACCTCATAGTTGATCCTGGAATGTCCACATTCCCACATGATCATTACATGAATGCAATTAACTCGATGCTATCAGACACATGTAATTTCACCTCAAGCACCTTGACTCTTCAGTCCGTCGAAGACTACATTGGGGCACATCTATTCTAGATGTATATGTTCCCTACCTCCCCTGGTCTGTAGCCCAGTACTGGGAGAAGGGTCGGCCTGATGCTTATCGGGGCCACTCACCTCACCGTGAGTGTTATGCCTGATGCAATTCACACACATTTGAGGAGTCCTCAGTCCATCAAGAACTACGTTGCTTCAGTCCATCGAAGACTGTGCCGGGCTTCGAGTCTTCAGTCCATCGAAGACTATACCAGGTACCCAAGACTTCAGTCTGTTGAAGACTACCCTGGGATCATTCCCACATGGTTAATTCTATCTGACCAATCTTGGAATATATACCCAATATCCTCTTGGAGATCTAGTAACAACTTGAATCTTCAGTCCGTCGAAGATTACATATGGGCCTATTCCCACATGATCAAGCCTGTCTGATTAATCTTGGAATATCGGCACGATGTTGCAATCATCAACACTCCCTAAGGGAAATATTTTCATTCATACCAAGCTTGTCCCCGACAAAGGCTTGGTGCAAATGCCAACTATCTGCTCATCTGTGGATGTGTGTTGGAGCCTCACTACTCGAAAAAGATCCCTTGACATTCGTGCCAAGAGCACAACCTCTGCAGTGCCATCATTCTCAATACAAAGATTTGGAAGACTCGTCACCATATTACCCAGAGAGGGAAGAGCTATATAATTCAAATGAGCAAGTCTCCTATGCCATGACTCACTTAGACTGATAAAATCATGCATCAGGAATTGGTCAAACTGTCAATTTGTACAAACTCCTTGTCTATTCAGACTACTTCATGTCTCAAACTAGATACCATCTAATAAGTTTCCTTCTACAACCATCACTACAACTCCCTCTCAGAGCTATCACTAGTGACATGCCTCCGAGGTAACTTGCCCGGAACAAGAAAATAAGAACAACAACATTTCCATGGAAACATCCATGGAATTTAACAATATAACCTGCCCGGAACAAACAACAAAAACAAGAATATCTCCTAGAGGGGATATAAACAAATGCATCTCTAGTATTAAGTGATTAGTATAATAATCATAACTCCAATAGATCAAAAAAATAATATCACAATGGTGCGATAACAACTAGAGGCATATCAAAACAATCAAACCTAGAGGGTGCGTTGTTCCTCTCAACGCACTAGATTTGAGATAGGAGGATGGTTGAAGTGAAAAATGTACTAAAAAAAAATTTGAAGCTCGAAATATTGCAGCTATCCACAAGTATCTCCCAGCGCACAAAAGAAGAGATTTATTCAAAAGAATATGTTTTCTTATGCTCTGTTATGCACTATGAAAATATGTATTTCTTTTTGTGGTCAAAAGTGTTACCAGTTTGTCTAATTTTATTAACAAAATCAGAAGTTTCTTGGAATCCACCTAGTTTACAATAACTATCTACAATGGTATTATAGGTGTGATCATTAGGTATGTAACCACGTTTCTTCATATATCTGAATACATTCATAGCCTCCTCAAACATTGCAATGTTTGAATAATTAACAACAATTTTGTTATAAGTGACAATGGAAGGATGTATTCTTGAATCCATCATTTCCGAGAAAATCCTTGAAGCACCCTGCATAAGACTCTATTTGCAGTATGCATTGATGACAATGTTTTATGAAAAAATATTTTGGTTCTTTCCAACCACTTTCATCTCTCTTAGTATAGCTTATGATTTCGTGCAGTTGCTTTCTCTACCATACATGCTTATCAAAGAGTTGTATGTAGTCAAATCTGGTTTCCACCCATTTGGTTTCATGTTCTCTATTATATCAAGGGATTGATTAATGAAGCCATGCTTTCCATAGATTTCGATCATGGTATTGTAAGTCAGAAAGTCTATGGGGGAACCTTGTATTTTCAACTTTGAAAAGGCACCCTCTATCTCCTTTAAGAAATTACACTTTCCATTTACAAGTACAAGCATTTTTAGGAGTACCCAACTGGGATGAATGACTCCTATATGTATATCTTTTGCAAGGGTCCTCAACCACACTATATGATTACCATTTTGATAAGCATGTAATAGGGAATCAAAATCACTTTCATTTGGTTTATAACCCCTATCTTTCATATCTACAAGAATAGACTTAGATTCCTCCCACTACCATTTTTAGCAAATGCATTCAGAAGAGCATTGTAAGTAGAGAGATTACGAAAAAATCCTTATTTTATCATTTTTCCATATGTTTACAGAGCCATATCAATTGATCCACTCCTATCATAAGCCCCAATCAAGTTATTATAACTATCTTGATATAGAATGAATCCGTCTTTCCTCATTTCCTTAAAAACTTTAGCAACTTGCATATGCATACCATTTGTCCCAAACACAACCACTATAGTATTCCATGTAAATATATCAGGGGTATAGCCACTAGAATTCATTTCATCAAACACTAACATCATCTTTTTAAATTTTTCTTTTTTTCTATACGTAACAATGATGGCATTGAAAGTGTAGTGATTAGGGTGACAACCTGCATTCTTCATCTATGTGAATATCTCCAAAGCTCTCCCCTCCCTTTCTGCCTTCCCAAATGCAGATATCTGGATTGTGTATGTAAACAAATTGACCTCCACTCCTTTACTGACCATTGTATCCATCAAAGAAATAGCTTCATTACAGAATCCAATAGTACAATAAGCTGAAATCAATTCATTATAGGTGACAATATTAGGTGGGCACTCTTTGTTGTTCTCCATTTCTATCAAAATATTGAGAGCTTCTCCATCCAACCTTGCTTTCCCATAGACATTAAGAAGAGAATTATATGTGATTATACCTAGGGAATATCCAACTATCTTCATCCCTTTGAAAATATTTGATGCTTCTTTATACATTTGTCCTCTGCCACATGCAACTAGAATGGTACTGTAGGTATATTCATCTAGTCTAAATCCCTAATTTTTCATTTTCTCAAAAAGTGATACAACGTTTTTCCAATAATTACCCATCTTTCCATATAATACATCAAGCATTACTTTTTATGTGGAAATTGAATTCTAGGTCGTGTACCAGGACCACCAGAAGAGTTTGAATTTATATCGTCTTTGAACTATTTAAGGTTATTGGGTAATGAAGTGACATTTGGCCTAGCCTTTGTGTTCACATCTGTCGAAGGGTTTCATTGTTCAATAGCATCCATGGGAGAAACATGGATTTCCTACTAGGGTTTCACTATTATCCATGGGAGGATCATGCGTGTTGTTGGCTTACTGAGAGGGGGGTGAATCAGTAATATTTTTTTTTAATCTTTTTTAACCACAACATATATAAGTGTTTTTATCCTTATGATCAGTTTATTAATATCATTCAATAAGTGTAGAATAAATAAACCATGATAAATGAGAAATCATACACATACACAGTACACCAATATTTTTAAGTGGAAACCCAATGCGGGAAAAAACCACAGAATGATTTTTCTTATATGTCTTTAAGAAGTACATTCATTGGAAGCACCAACTTCCTTTGTTTTCCAACTCCAACCCCCTAGATTTCTAGGCTACAATTTGAGGGAGGCTCCCACTCTCCAATTCTCTGGCTCTAACCAGAAGGAGGCTACAACCCCCTAGTTCTCTAGATACAACCGAAAGGTGGCTACAACCACCTATCCTTGCCCCATCCAAACCACCCTGAAGTATAACTTCCAAATGTGAACAACATGTCATTGTTACCGCTGACCTTTGTTACTATCACTGCTAACCTATGTCACTGTCATTGATCTAAATCTATCACTGAAATGATTCTTCTTCAAAACTTTCTTGCAGATCTGCGACCTATCTATACTGCAACACACGGGTATCCATGGCTCTCTTAACTGGAAATCGCGGATGTCCACGATCTTCTTCATTGCAACTCGTGGATTGCTAGTAACTCTCTAAGCTTCACTATTTTTGCCTTTGTCAATTGTCACTGCTGAACCTGATACTGGAACTTATCACTGTAGTCTCAGATATGATCATATATGTCACATACCCTATGCCAAAAGTATATATCATAAACTAGGATCAAGAATGCCTCACCAACCAAGTGTCGTACATAGACCATGAACCATTCATCAGATATAAGAAACCCTTACATCCATCATATAGTAAATCTTTAACTGTAATGCAACCTCAAACTGTACCATTATCTTCAATAACACTCCTCAACCACGATGCCTCAAATATTCTCCAAAAACACAAGATGTACTATAACATACTATCTTATGGAGTGTGCCAACCACATCAAACCAATGCACTAGAAATACACCACTGTAGATTTGGCTCATACAAAAAGTAACAACCAACCTACAAACCCTCAAGGGTACATGATTAATCCTCCATGACCAAACCCTTAGCTATTACCAATAACCAACTATAAAAAGCATATAACATACATTTTATTTCTATAGATGGTTCTGTTGTACTTGATCATTGTCACACCTTCCTGTAGCCACTTCTCAGTTCTGCATCTTGTTACTGATGATACATCAGATCTTCTTTTTATCTTTGGCAACAGATCCACACTTTGTTTTCAGTAAACCCGCGGGTATCCACGCTTTTTCCCACTGTGGCCCGCAAATGTCCACTCCCTTCTAGTACTGCAACCTATGAATGTCTTCAGTAAAACCCTAGTTCAATACCAACAGTCTTAACCCTTCGAACCTACAACTTTGTCGCTTCTTCAGACTCATTGCTATAGATTTGTCAATGATACCTGCCCATAACATTTCACAAAATATATGTTCAATGTGCTAAAAAATTAGGTGCTAATAAGAGATCCTTGCTCTCTTATTTATACTCTCCAAGTATCTTCCTTAAGGGGTTATCTTCTAACTTTTTTACTCAACTTCCTTCTTTTAGGGCTAACCCACTTTCAACCACTTTGCCCACTTGCAACCACTTTACCACAAATAGGAAACTCACCACTTCTTGTTGCAACTAATTTTTTCTTAATTATTTTCTTATTGCAACAACTTTACCCATGACTAACTCCTAGTTACAACCACTTTGACTAGTAAAATTCTTCTAGGAAATTCTAGAATAATTGACTTCTTTGACCTTCTAGGGGCTTCTAGATAACTCACGAGGGTTCTCCAACTTCAATAAGCCATATCTCCTCAACCATGAGGAACTACGTGATGTACCACTTATCACCGAAAACAACATGACATGTACTATCCATATAGAATATTCTCTCAATTATTCTAGGAGGTTCTAAAATAATTGACTTCTTTGACCTTCTAGGGGCTTCTAGATAACTCATGAGGGTTCTCCAACTTCACTAAGCCATATCTCCTCAACCATGAGGAACTACGTGACATACGACATATCACTGGAAGCGGCATGACATGTGCCATCCATATGGAATAGTCTCTCCTGCAAAATCATTGATCTTCATTACTTTATTCCTAAAAAAAAAATGGGTTCCTTATCCACATCTTTGGGGCTACCAGAATGTGCTATCAGACTTGCTTCAAGGATTGACATCAATGAAACCAACCTAATTAATCAACAATCTCCCCCTTTGGCATTGATGGAAACACTCTGATGCAATACGGAAGTCAAGGCGCTCATGCTCCCTTTGGAATCATGTCTCTGTGTTGTCTCTCCGTGCATCTAATGAATCTTTCCCCCTTTGACATCAATGGCAAAGGATAAATTCCCTTTGGGGTTGCTCCCCCTATCTGAACTCTTCTTGGGGTTGCTCCCCCTAAATGATTTGTCCTTTGTCCTCTTCATGGTTCTTCCTCATGTAAATCTATGACATATAAGATAAGAATTCAAACACATTCCTTGTGGAGTAGAAACTACTCTGAGTTTTTGTCGAAGATACTCAAAGGATTCCCTTGGAAGCGGTTTTGTAGAGATGCATGGAATATGTTATTTGGTACCAATGTACTCAACTTGAATATTGTTCTCTACAACCTGTTCCCATGGAAAATGAAACTTGATCGAAATATGCTTCGAATTAGAGTGCATCACTAGATTCTTTGAGATACTCATGACACTTGTGTTATAGCAAAACATTGGAATGGGCTCATCATACTCAATCTGTATATATTTCAAAGTTTGTTTCATCCATAGAACCTATGTAGAACATGTTGTTGTTGCAATATACTCTACTTCGGATGTAGAAAATGATACTGATGATTGTTTCTTGCTTAGCCAAGATACCAAACACTCACCCAAGTAGAAATCTGCTCCACTTGTACTTCTTTGATCATCAATACAACCTGCCCAATCTGTATCTGTGTAGGCAACAAGTGATAGATCCTTACCTTTTGGATACCATAATCTAAACTCTGTTGTACCGTTGATATGTATGAATATCCTCTTCAGTTCCAAAACATGTGATTCCTTTGGTGCTACTTGAAATTGTGCCACCTGTCCAACTACTTGCATAACATTTGGTCTGGATGTTGTCACATAAAGTAAGTTTCCAATCATTGACCTGTACTACCTCTGATCTATAGCCTTTGAATCACCATATTTAATTAACTTGCAACTTGTTTTCATAGGAGTACTGACTGGTTTGGAATCTTCCATTCCGAATCTCTTTAGCATTTCTCTGATGTATTTGGTCTGAGAGATAAAAATGCCTTGGTTGCTTTGACATATATAAAGACCCAAGAAGAAAGATAATTCTCCAAGAAATGACATCTCGAACTCATTATGCATATCCTTTGCAAATTTCTGGCTCATCCTGTCGTCATCACTTCCAAAGATAATATCATCAACATAAACTTCAATTAACAAAATACTATCTTGATTTACCTTGATGTAGAGGTTGTTGTCTGCGTTTCATTTTCTGAACCCTTGTTGTTGTAAGTATATGTCCAATCTAGAATACCATTCTCTGGGGTCCTTTTTGAGACCATACACGACCTTCTTTAACTTGCAACCATAATTTTTATTATCTGACAAATGAAATCCTTCTAGTTTCTCAATGTAGACTTTTTCCTCTAGATCTCTATTTAGGAAGGATGATTTCACATCCATATGATACACTTTAATATTCTTGGAGCATGCATAAGCGATGATCAATCTGATTTCTTCCATTCTGGAAACTGGGGAAAATGTCTCTTTAAAGTATATACCTTCAACATGAGTGTATCCTTTACATACCAATCTTGCTTTGTTCTTAGTAACCTGTCCATCTTCATTCAANTTCTGAAAATCCACTTTGTGTCGATCACATTCTTGTTCCTCGACCTTGGAACCAATTCCCAAGTGTCATTATTCTCTATTTTATCTAACTCTTCATTCATGGATTTCATCCAGAATTCATCCTTGTTGGCTTCTTCAAAACTTCTTGGCTCAATTGCATATAGTAGTGTGGGTGCAGTTGTTCTAGTGAACGAATTCTTCTTCTAGTTTCAACTCTTGCATATTTATTTCCAATAATTTGATCTGATGGGTGATTCTTATGTATTTGTATTCTAGGTGTCTTTGGAGGTACTTGAAGATCCTGTTGTTGTTTTTCTTCTTCTGGCTGCTCTTCTTCATCTTCCTCTTCTGCTACTTCTTCTTCGTTAACCTGTTCCATTGAATCCTTGCCTTCTTTTTTTATCATGCATCCACCTATCTCATAAAACTTCACATTGATACTTTCCACAATTTTTTTGAGCCTTCGATTGAAGCATTTATAGGATTTCCTTGTGCTTGAGTACCATACAAGTATGCCTTTGTCAAGACGAGATTCAAACTTTCCTATTTTTCCATCTTCTCTTTCAATGTAGCATTTTATTCCAAAAACTCTAAAATGGTTCACATTCGTTGGTCTTCCTTTTCATAGCTCATATGTAGTTTTCTCATTGTTGTTTTTAAGCCTTCCTCTGTTTCGAATGTGAACTGTTGTATGTACTGTCTGTACCCAAAATACATCTGTCAACTTGGAATTCATTAACATAGTTCAGGCCATTTCTTGTACCGTCTTTTTCTTCCTTTCGACGACTCCATTTTTTTGTGGTGTCCACTACAAGGAAAATACCTTTTAGGTGAGATTTATAGTGTTACAAAATTGGCAAAAATTATTAAAAAAAACCACCGCTAAAACATTTGTTATCGATACTGAATGTTTTTGTGGATACTATAACGGAAGTTGATTATAACTAAAAAAAAATGGGCGGCCGGAGGTGTTAGCGAATGTTTACAAATCGATGTGTTTGTATAAGTCACAAGCACCGGTGTGTATATACACCTACAACACCAGTGCTATACACGTAATGTCAAGCACCTGGGAAATAAAATATAAAAGCACCAGGGTAGTAAAATATTTAAGTACCGAGGCGTTTTTCTGATAAGAATTGGGGCTTTAACATCAAAACGCACTGGGAGAGTTAAAAATAATTAAGCACCGAGGCTTTCTGTATAGAACGCACCGGTGCGTTATTAATAAGAAGGCACCGATGTTGCATAAAATAATATGAACCAATGCGTTATAGGGAACAACTCCTTGGTGCATTAAAAATCGAAAGCACTGTTGCTTTGCAGTAACAAACAAGCCCCAGTGCTTATCAATAACACAATAACGCCAATGCGTATCAATAACACATACACACGGTGCTTCATATAAGATTAACGCACCGATTGCCAAATTTTTAATATAATTTTGTGGTATTAAATTAATATTGAAACCAATGCTAATTGATTACATAAAAGCACCGATGTGAATTTCATATGCAACACACCAATTAGTTTTAATATTAAATGCGCCGATGAGATTAATAAATACACCGAGAAACATCGAACTATGATAGCGAAATTATTATTATTTTTTAATTCCATTATTTATCAATTTTTTTATGTATATCTTATATTTTGATTAGCGAATTTGGATATGATGTTTGTATTAATTTGTTATATCACCAGATTTTGCATCTCTTCATTATAATATTTAGTTATCCATATATTTAATCAGTGATGTAACATTTCACAACAACATTGGACAACACAATAGAATAAATTAAAACATATTTTATTATATGAATAAGAGGTTCTCTGTCATACAAAATTGGACACTTATCGGTAATCCCTTGTCTTTCAATTGGGACACTATGTCCATTACATTAAAAAAAAATTATTTTCACAGACAATTATTTCAAAAAAATACAATTGCATTTTGCATTGATATCCAAATATATTGGTCATCATTCTTCAATGGAACAATTGTTAGTGCTCGAGCTACTTCCATGCCTTGGGTTATTTTGTTGAATGTTTGGTCTATTGTCTCGATTGTTTTTTCTTCCTGAAGTTCCATCTACAAACATAAAAATAAACTGTAACGAATCTATCTACATTGGTGAGAATAATGAAATTTGAAATAAATAATATACACGAATGTAAATTAAAAAGAGATGTACCTCCAAAGCAAGAAGTGACTCATGAATCATACACATATGTTCAAAATCAAAACTCATGACTTGTTTCAAAAATTCTTCCGTTGGCTCAATTTCATACTTTGTTTCCTGCAAGTTTTATACCCCATAATAAATCATATATTTAATATAAAGTATTATTTTTGTTTCATTAATTATAATATGATAGAAGTAAAACAACATAGATTATACTTACAAATTCCACAATTAATTTTTGATATGCCAACATATACTCACAACCCTTAATTAAACCAATGCCAATCAATTTTTTGGATGGCTCTTCTTTGTATGTTAGCACCTGTTTGAAGACATTCAAGGATGGCTGTTGTAAAAGAACTTAAAA
>ML780833.1:65135-85853 GCA_009831015.1 Picea engelmannii
CGAAAACCATTTAAAAAAAAAAAAAAAAAAAGGCAGAGGGCCGACTGCATTTGGGATCCGATACAATAAGTGGTCCCTTTGCATCACATGCCAAACACTTATATATATAAAAACAAACCCATTAAATCTAAAACACCTAAAACAAAAATCCCTAATTCTGAAGTGATAGAGGGAGTTAAACCTTAGGGTGAAATTTTGCATTCACGCAAGAAAAGAAAAAAACAAGGGTTTAAGGTAAGTATGATATATATATTGAATGTAGGGTTTTGAGTGAATCACCATACCCTTCAAATCCTGATTTTCTGAATATCTATGTTGTTCCAAAGTATTCTTCTGCTCCACAATGCTCCCCAGTATGTCTCTCTTCCAAATATATCTCCTGTAAATTTTGGCAAAATAATGAAAATATTGAATACCTTCTTAATATTAAAAAAACTTTATGAAAATGATTTAGAGTGAATCACCATGCCCTTCAAATTCTCATATTCTGAATAATACAGTTGTTCCAAAGTATTCTGCTCCTCCACAGTGTTCCTTCGTATGGCTCTCTTACAAGTCTCTCCCCTACAAAATATTGCAAAATAATGAAATAGTGAATAGATTTTTAGTATTTAAATGACTTTATGAAATTCGATTCCTGCTCTTTTTTTAATTGTTTAAAAAAAATCGCAATTTTTTTAAAACTTTTTCAACACGACGATGTGTTTATGTAAGATGCACCGGTGCGGCCATATTAAATTATGCACCGGTGCATCCATATTATTTGATGCACCGATGACGTATAATTGTTTTTTATTAACAAAGTCTAGAAACACAGTGTGCTTGATTTTTGAATGCACCGATGCTTATTGTTAATATGCGCATTGGTGCGTTTGTGGTTTATAAGCGCATCGAGATGATTTTAAAGTTATTTTAACTTTTATTTGCACATAAAATAGTATATTCATCTCAAATTATCTTTTAGGATGAATTTACATGACTTGCAATACTTCAATATACATTGTGTTTTTTATGTCTCCTTATTCTTAAAAAATGGTTTCAAAACTATATTCAAACTCATATTGTGGTATGGTCCTCGAAATTAATTTTAGATATGTACATGAGAATAATTTATTGCTAATTTTGTTGAAATGTAGGGAGAAAACCTTATTATATGATGAAATGGCCAATTCTTCAAATTCCATCCCATTCCATATTGTTCAAAGTCCATCACGAAGTTCTCCCTTTCCATCTCCAGTAATTTTAACTTATTTTATTTATGTTTCAATTATCTCATTGACTATTTTTTTATCCATGTCAATCTGAATAAAAATGTATCCAAATTTGCAGGATCCTTATTCATAATCGAGTTTAGATGCATAAAATATTCCAATACCGGTTCAAAAAAGTTGAAAGGTCTTATCGGGAGCAACATACCACAAGCAATTGGTAGATGAAAATGGACAACCACTTTACCCTGTCAATTGTGACATTCCATCTTCTAGCCGCAATACTTGGTCGACGACGGTAATAATTGTTTGGTATAATGTAATTTGAACAATCAAATTATTGCATTGTGCTTACTAATATTATCGATGTAATAATGTTAAATATTTTTGAAATTAGGATTCTTCTGATGATGAGCGACCTACCTACCATTTTCCGTTGCACCGCACAACAATATGAACCCGAGAGAAAGCTGGAATGAGGGCACAAATCAGAGAGGAAGCGTACCAAGTATGGTTGAGTCAACCACCTATTCAATTCCCACTACGTCCAGATTCACCAATTAGGAATGACTACAACAATAGTAGTTTTTCAAAAGTTGGAAATGGAGACAATCAAAAAGAGGTTGGTATGGATGATTACTTACGGGATATGACTTCCATGGAGACAATGTTGTTAGACACATTCTAGAATGATGAGTTAGGGGATGATTCTCATATTAATGATACCATTTTCGAAAGCCTAAAATCTGCTTCCACCACCCCTCTCTTTAGACCTAGTGCCCGGTCAAAGTCTACCCAGCTTGGTACAACAATCTTACTTTACAACGTGAAAGAAAAGTTTGGCATGTCAAACACATGTTTCTCGGCAATATTGAGGTAATTGACCAGCAAGTGCCTTATATTAATTTTTTGAAATCTTGTCACACAATCAACATTAGAAATGAAGGTTGCTTTTATAAACGTTAAATGACCTTGTACATTAATTCTATTTTCCACCAACTGCAGGATATTCAAAGATAAGGTTCTTCCTAGTGATAATGTTTTTTGCAGTAGTTGCGAAGAGGCAAAGCAATTGTTGAAAATGTTGGGTGTTGAGTATATATCATATCATGCATGTCCAAATGATTGTATTCTATATAGAGGAGAATACACATACAAAGAGACATGTCCAAAATGCGGGCATGGCAGGTACCATAAATCAAATAAAAATGGTAAATTGCATGGTCCTCCTCATAAGATATTGAGGCACATGCATATAATCCCAAGGATTCAAAGGATATTTCGTTGCCAAGAATTAGCTATGTTGGAGGGATGGCATGCCTCGCACAGAAGTGAGTCAGGAGTTACACGAATCCAAATAGATTCAATAGCCACGAAACATATAGAGAATACATGGCCAAAAAAAATTCAAGGATGGAGTATGAAGTCTACGACTCAACATAGCAATGGATGGAGTGAACCCATATTCCCTCCAAAACACCATGAACTAAGGTGTTCCATATCTAAATTATCTGCATTTGTACATTGGATCACATCAAAGGAGATTCATATGGCTAGCATTCCATGGTGGCATCAAGAGATAGATGAGATTGATTGTATGTTTGAGAAGGAACTACCTCTGAGTTTCATGGACTTGTAGGTTCATCTTCTAATTCATCTAGTAGATGAGGTTGAATTAGTCGAGGTGGTCTCCTGTCATTGGATGTTATTTTTAGAGAGGTACATGAAGAAATTGAAAGGATTTATTTGTCAAAGGGAAAAACCTGAGGGGTCTATGGCAAAGGGGTACATATCATATGAGTCTTTCTATTATACCAATGATTACATCAAGCAGATTGACATCACACCAGGTGCAGTGATTTGGGAAAAAGAAAGGGATGAAGACAAAAGATAAGGGGAGCTTGTCCAAACGATTGGAAAAAAGGTGCTTGATAAATAGTAAGTGACTTATCGTTTGTCAAATTTCTACATAGTAACTATTCACACTGAAATTCATAATCTATGTTTTCATGATATCATATGTACTATATGTTGGTTTGATTTCATGAATACATCAACGAATTCAGAAATTGATGCCATCAATAAATTCATTCTTTACAATTCGGAGGCAACACAGCCGTGGGTCGCATTGTACGAACAAAAGAGGAGGAAATGGGAAAGTGATAGGAAATAATTAAGATGGTTGATTGGTAGAAGCATGCCTTATCTTGATCATTTAAAAGAAAATATGCCAATGATATGCCCCAACAGTTAGGTTTTTGACCAAGTCAGAGATAAATATGTTGCATCTGGTCGTTACCCGCGTGAAGAAGAGGATGCACTAAACATAGGGATTGGTTGCAGCAACTCGGTAATAATATTTTTGTGTACATAATTTTTAACTTTGTAATGCACATTTGAATTGTAATTACATCTATATTATTTTATATTTTAATGGTCAGGTTATTAGACACATATTGAGACTGTGATCTGTTCATTTTTTTATAGGTGCATTTGTTCCCATCTATGTGGGCATATGGACATCATTTTCGCACAGAGGATGTTGACGATGGACACATGACACAAGACTGTGGAGTGGAAGTCCAGTTTGACCAATCTAGTCGTGCTATCCACCGCGATCAAAACACCATACAAGGGAAGTTAGGTTACGTTGGAAATATACAAGAGATTATTCAAATGGACTTCTCTTCTTTCCAATGTGTTATTTTTAGGTGCAAGTGGTGGGACACCTTTGATCAGAATAATGTAAAGGAAGATCGTGATAGTGGGATGATATGTATCAAATATAAAAAGATGTGGGATGAAGCTAAGGAGCCTTATGTTTTCCCAAAACACTGCAACCAAGTGCTTTTTTACCCAGATGTGTTGGATAGAGATTGGTGGTTTGTGTTAATACATGACCCTAGATCAAAACATATTTTTGAAACAGTGTTATCATGCCAAGCAAGGAAGATAATGAGGGTGATGACAACAAAGAGTCATATGTACATGTTTTATTTCATCTTTAATATTGTTGTTGTATCTTTTTGTTATATTCTTTATTTCGTTAATTATATTGGTTTTTATTCATCTTCTAACAGAGGAAATGTTAAGTTAATTATAACAAATCTTTGAACAATTTTAGTTGGTTAACAATCAGTTTGATGCATAATGTGTTTGTCCTTAAAATTATTTGTGATTGCATGAAATGTTTGTTATTTGAACATATTTATATGTTGTTGCATATATTTAAAATTGTTTCATCTTCTTGAAGTATTTCCAATTGTGAAATCTTGAAAAATGTTAAATGTCCAGTTGAACTTTTAATGTGATATGAAATTCTACTTTTTATGTTGATATAATTAGATGTAATGATATGGTTGATATGCATGTTTATTAGTACAACATTTTTGAGGATATGTTAACATGATGATTCAAAAATTGAGTTTATGTTCATTTATTTTGTAGATTTAAAAGTGAGATTAACAAAAAATGTGGTTTATAATTAAAAAATTAAATTTATAACATGATTTTGTGATAATTTGGTTTTTAACTAAAGTAGTGTTTGTTAGTTTACATACCTTTATCATTTCTTTTGAAAATATTTATAAAATTATGCCCCCAATGTTGAGTAAAACCACAATTAATGAAGTAATATTTTAAAATTTGATAGCAATCAACTTACGAAATAATGACAAAAATAACAATAGGAAGATTTGCATCCATACAATTTTAAAGCCAATAGAATGCTTATTATTGGAGATCATAAATTATTTATAATAACAATTTTTTGTGTAGAAGAGTCTATTCAAAAAAAGTAATTAGTACAATGAAAATTAATATTTATTCATATGCAATTTTTTTTTAAAAAACAAAAATTAGTAAAAATGAATATGTATAATGAACTATCTATGCAATTATAGTCTCAATTTTATAATTATAGTTTCAACCATATTGAACTTTATAATTTATAAAAACAAACATGATGATAACCATCTTATAACAAACATAAACAACATATAAAATACATATTTATATTCGCTAGCTAACATAATCTAATTATATATACCTCTAGCACATATAAACATAATTAATTAGCTAGAACACATATCTAATAATTTAACAAGGCATCATCATTGTGATCACATCTAACAAAAGTAAAACATTTTCTAACATCATCATCACACGCATCTAACAAGCATCGTTTAACATACACATCTATCAACCACATTTAACATTTAACATTTAACATTTAACATTAAACATTAAACATATCTAACATGACCTAAAACTGTACACATCAACATCAACATATAAATTAATTAAGTATATCATCATGATCAACAGGAAAAATGAACGTCTAATGAACACTGTTATAACATACACATCTATCAAGCACATTTAACATACAAATCTAACATGAACTAACAATATACAAATCAACATCAACATATAAATTAAGTACAACATCAACATGATCAATAGAGAAACACACACACTCTCTCTCTCTCACACACACACACACATACACACACACACATATCACAGACAAGTCAAATAACTACTATAACATATCTGGTCTAGCTGATGGCATAATCCACACATCTACAACAATAGTGGAGGCCTGGTCTGTAGTGGAAGATTATGGATGATGAATAGGTCCTACCTTCTCATCTAGGTGAGGTGAAATAGGAGGATGAGGAATAGGTCCAGAATGCTCATCTAGGTGAGGTGAAAGAGGAGGACGAGGAATAGGTCTAACATGCTCATCTAGGTGAGGTGAAAGAGGAGGATCATAAATATGTGTTTCCTCCTCATGATCTAGGTGAGGTGAAGGAAGATGAGGAGGATGTGGAGAAGGATGATGACGACCACCCTCATCAATCGATGGGGTACTGGATGAACGGGCTGTACTAGAAGAAGAGTTGTGCCTATCATGGAGATCCCTCCTTGTTGCTAGGAGCCTGGAAGCTCCGATGATATGATGCATAAGAGGCATCAACTCAAGAAGAATCTCCCTCCAAAGCTCCAAGAGTGTAGGATTTCCCCTGATGTCTCGCATCAGGGCAGGGCAGAATCGCACCTCAGTCAAAAGCGTAGAGAGTCTATTGCCCAACTCCAACCTGAATCTGGTTTCAGGCCTATGATGCATGTTGCCAGGTATCTGCACTCGAGGAACCTAACCCACCGCGACCTCAGGCATCATCTCTTCATCTCCATCTGCTGGGGGAGGAGGCACATTCCCAATGAAAGTGTCAATATCTGCACTATATATAGTACGAAACAATAATTACACAGTTAATTCATTAAACAAGTTAATAAAACAAGTTAAAGAATGTGTTAGAATTAATTATATTCTAATTCAGTAAGACAATAAAATGAAACTATATTAATTAAATTAAAACCCTAATATTACCTCTATCATCTGTTGTGAAGAGGATGTTCAGACATCCTCGCCAATCCAAACCCACGTAAGAACACGACACCATGACAAACATGTGATTTGACGCACTTCCTAGTAGCCCTAGTGCGTCTGGCGCAATCCTGGTCAGAAACTCCTCCTGGCCCCTCTTGGGAATCATCTCCCCCCACATGTGCATTTGGACATGAGTCCTCAACCTAGGAGGGTGACAGGAAAAATTTGGCCTCATCTCTGGAAACCTCTCAAAAAATAAGAAAAACAACTCTGAGGCAAATGGGAAGTTCGACCTCCCACGTATCATAGCTCAAAATTTGTCGAGGGATATACAAAACTATCACAAAAAAATGACAGACCATCTGATACACCGTGGCCATTGTACCAATGAATCAACATAATACAAAAGAGGGGAGATAATGTGCTATCCATCACTAGTAAAATGGGTTGTGGTAGTCACTAAGAGTGAGGGAAACCTAACCTCCTCTGCATCGAAAAAGGCGATTTTCAATTGTCTACCAGACACTTGAAAATTAGTTGGGGATAATACCTCAACCCCAATATATTGTTGAGATTACATGAGATGAATCTCAACGGAAACACCTACTGGGACATCATGGAACTGGGGAAATACTCCCCTCTCCTGGATAGTCCAGTGATAAAGTAAATATCCTCCTCAGTGGGATGGTACTACTGATCCAGCCCACACATAAATCCTGTCGATGGACATACCATCAACGAATCAGATGCACCAACAACCTGGAGTGCCCCTTAAGGAATGTAGCCTCCTCATAGTACTTAAGGAGGGCTACATCCCTCAAGAGAGCATGAGTCACTGCAGTAATAGGGTGAGGGTACAAATCTCTCTCCCTCTCCCTCGCCTCACATTCCCATAAAACATTGTATAGGTCCACCCTCTACTCTTACTGCTATTGTTTCTCTCTTCGCTCACGTCTCTACATTATTAACATATGAAATACATCATCCTCACTCATACATAAAACATATAAAGAAAATCTACTAAATGGTAAATTTATCCATAAATACGGAAAAATAACTTTCTTAAAAAAAAAGATAATTGCATTAACGATGCACCCAAAAAATAGTCACGCATCGTCGGCGGTGCGCCCATAGATGTTGTGAGCACTGTGACCAGTGTGTTAGTGTAAACTAACACACCAAACAAAATATGTTCTACTTTGTTATGTGGTGCGTTGGAAAATGGTATCGCACTGGGGCGCTACACTACAACACATAAGCCCTGGTGTGTTACATTTATCATACACACGACGTAAACCAAAAAAAAAATTTAAATATTAATGCAGGTAAAGTATTATTTAAAATTAGCAAAAAAATGCGGTGCATATACGTTCACTACACACACTGGTGAGTGTAACTAACATAGTCTTACAGTCACATAAAATTTAACAAATTTTCAAGTATGGAACTTATTACGCTGCGTTCCAGTCATTACTATCGCACCGCGCACAGTGCCACCAAAATAATTATTGGGTGCATTGCAACACAATGTTACATTTATCGACAGTGCATTTGGTAAACATGAACACCCTAGTGCACACGTTTACCAATGCACTGTGTAAAAATATATGTGATAAGGGTGGTGCACTATGTACTTTAATGTCCCGATGCGTTATCTATACTTTGACGCACCACCCCACCAGTTATATTATTTTCTTCATTGCGTCATTAAAAAAACGTGTAGGTGCGTTTATGTTTACCAACACACCGTCGAGAAATGTAAAAAGGTACGTGGTGCGAGCTGAGAGCCTCGAACACACCGCACAATTTTTTTATTTTATTTTTTACACTTAAAATTTCATTCAATTTTCAATTTTAATCCGGTGAAAACTTAAGTTATGAAGAAAATAGGACATTACCTAGAAATTTTGTCATTGGGGAGGCATGGTTGCGATGTACTAAAAAAATTAAATTTGCCCACCATTTGGGTAAATTCAAAATTCACACACCGAGAAATAAATGAAAGGAACGCAACCAAGGAAAGCACCGATGGAAGGGCGCTTCAGATAGGAAAAGGTTGCATCAGTGATTTTTAACTCTACAACACTGAAAATGGTAAAAATGGTTTTTACCGTTGGTAATTGTTTTTTAATAAAACCCTGTTCTGGTGCACCCAATTCACAACCGCACCGGGCCATACATGTTTATTGAGTGCATCGATTATATTAAAAAAAAAAAATCCCTAGCACAGTGTGCATGTTTTTGATGCGCACTGGTGCGTATACTACTACATAGCACACCGCAATACATTTTTTGAAAAACTACAATAGTGCAAATTTTTTTGTTTAAGCATGAAACGATGCAGTATAATAATAAATGCCCCGGTGTGCTTAGGTTTATAGAGAGAACTGCCTAAATTTGGAAATTAACCCTAACACGGTGCTCCATATTGGAGCACTAGTGCACACTAGTGCGCATGATACAATGAAGTGCACTGGAATATATTTTTTGATACAATCCTACATTGCTGTGTAAATGTTTTATATTTAAACATATGGTGGTGTGCTCTACTAATAGTACACCGATGCTTCCAGTGTTACGTTGCGCACTGTAGATTTTTAAAAGAACGCTATTATGGTGCGTCGTTATTTCCTGAGAAAACAAATTGCAGTCATCCTTGTATAATCATCAACTATTAGCATAAATTACTACTCACCTTTGAAACCTTTTGTTCTAGTCGGTCCAACTAGACTAATATGCACAATTTACAGTGGTCTTGTTGTGGAGTATTCCTTTGATTTGAACTTGGTCTTTGTTTTATTTCCTTGTTGACAATACTTGCATAATGTACTTGTTGGCTTCATGATCTGGGACATTTCTCTGACTGCTTCCTTTCTTCTGACCTTGACAATATTATCAAAGTTTATGTGACCCATTCGTCTGTGCCATAACCAAACTTCATCTTACTTTCCTAAACAACACTTTTCTTTTCCAATTTCACATAGTACGTATATGTTGCTTGGATTTCTCACAGTTGTAGCCACCACTTTTCCTGAATATGCTTTTCAAATATCGTATTTATGTGAATCAAACAAAAGTTTGTGACCTTGGTCACACATTTGGATTACACTCAGAAGATTGTGTTTCATATCTTCCACTAGTAGAACATTTTTTGCCTTGGCATCCTTACTTCTTATCTTGATTGTGCCTCTTCCAATGATTTTGTCCGAGTTATCATTTCCAAAAGAGACTGACCCATGTCTTTGCTTTTTCAAATTCAGAAACTTGTCCTTATCACCTATCATGTTCTTTGAACAACCATTGTCAACATACCAACCACGTTTCTTGTGTTGAGCTTGTAGAGAGAGCATGCATTCTTCATTGTTGTACCGATTCTACTTTCTTACCCATATTCTCTATGTTTCTTGTCTATGACTGTTATTGTTTTGTTGTGACTCTCTTGGAGGAAATGCCATTCTACAATCTTTGGTCATATGTCCAAAGTTGTTGCACTTGTAGCATTCCACTTCAGTACTCAAGGATTCAAACCTATTGTATTTTCTGCTCTGCATTTCATTAGGCCTTCTTGAATAAGCATTTATTGTATAGCCTTCATAGTTGTTTATGTTTCTGTTGTCTTTTCAATTCACAACCTTGTGCCCAAAATTATTGCATGAATAACATAATCCAATAAAAAATGTTTTCTACATGGGAGTTGGATATCTTCTGAACGATGTTGCTTTTTTGAATCCTTCTTCTTCTTAAGATCTTTTTACTTCTGACTGGTGCTGATTATGAACTCTGAATCTTCTTGAAGGTGGAGTATATCCGTGATCTTCCCTTTTAAGCTTCTTTTCTTCTTCTCTTTCATCATATCATCTAACTGTCTCTACATAGATTCTTTGCTTTGTTTCTTGATCTGTTGTTTTGGAACTTGAGCCTGTTTATGTCTGGTTGTATCCTAGTTCGCACTTATCATGATGTGGCCTTTGACTGTTAATAATGTCATCCAAAACTTTAGATCTATTCTTAATGTTTTTCTTCTGAAGGTATTTTCTCAAAGTGACAATCTCTGCTTCCAAATTTTCAATGATCCTATTTCTTTCTTCTAACTGTTCTCTGAGTGCCTCTTCAATTCACTTATCTTCTTCTACTTGAATTTTTAATTTGGTAATCATTTACTCTAGTTCTTCAAAGTTGGGATTTTGAACTCCCTCTCTTCTTTTTAGTCCTGCCTGAAGTGACTTGTTTTTATTCTTTTCCCTTTTTATAACTTCTATGGCACTCAACATTTCTTCTCTATAGTAAACTTCTACCTCTTCATATTCTTCTTCGAAGCCTTCTTCATTGAAATCTTCTACTGCCATGAATAATACCCTTTTTTATCACTATCACTAACTTCTTCTTCGTCTGATGATGAACTTTTTTCTTTGGTGCAAAGAATTTTCTTGAAAATTTTATTTTTGGTTCTTTTTCTCTTTTGTATTTGTTTTCTCTTAGAATCATATTCTTCATTTATTTTATTTTTCTTGTGGGGAAATTTATTAGCAAAATGACTAATACCATCACAATTAAAACAAATCAACAAAATCTTACCTTTATATTTGTCGGTTCCCTTTTTTTAGACGTCTAATGAAGTTGGCTACTTCTTCATAATCTTTTGAGATATCAGTACTACTACTATATGAGTTTTTCTTTTTCTTTGTCTTCTTAGATGTTTGAATGTTGCTTCCTTTGTAACCACATTGTATTGCTATGTTCTCATATTGTACGTTGTGAGTGTCCCATGCAACTCATCCATGGTTAGTGTAGCTAGGTCCACTCTCTCTTCTAGTTCTGCAATCTTTGGATCAAATCTCATTGGTAGAGATCTCAATACCTTTTTGACAAAAACTTGTTCCTTTATCTCGTCTCCCATACCTTTGATATTTTTTACTACTTCATTAACTCGTACAAAGTAGCCTGCTATGTCTTCATCTTCCTTCATCTTCAGTTGTTCAAAATTTTCTATGAAAATTTGGAGTTTAGCTTCCTTGAATTTCTCATCTCCTTCGTATATGTTCTTTAGTTTGTCCTAGATTTATTTCATTGAATCACAATGCATAACCTTGGTGTATATTGATTTAGTCAGACCATTCATGAGTGCACTTGTATCCCTTGAATTATTTTCTTCAAGTTTCTTTCCATATTTATCCGTTGGAGGAGTGGTTGGTGCTTTATATCCATCTACTACTAATCACCAAACATCCACTAGAAAAAAATGAGAGATAAGTGACTAGGCGACCAAAATATTTGGTCACCATAGTTTTTTCAAGGGATAAATGACCAAAATTGATAAATTTTAAGCGAGCTAACTAAAAAAGACCAAGATAAATGACCACTTTGGTGACAGGATAAGAACTAAACTAAAAAAGACCAAGATAAATGACCAAATTTGGTCACGGGATATAGCTAGACTAAAAAGGACCACATAACAAATGGTCATTTATTTGGTCATTTTTAGTTGTGTCACTTTGACAATGGAAAATTACAATTTTGACAATGAATTTGTACAATTTACTAAATTTTAACACTGCAGATGGATTTAAATACCCTCTAGGGGGTCTTTGAATCCATCTGTAGTGTTAAAATTTAGTAAATTGTAGACCCCCTCATGTTTCATAGCTCAACAATTGACTCCAAATTAGTTATCATGATGATGTCCTAGGGAGTTATGGCTTATATATCATCATCTTGAAAATTCCCTTAGGAAATAATTACTTTGAACTAGATACAACCATGGGAAGCTACTCCATATAGTCAATTATTATACTTTATATTACACATTGAGAGATTTAATTTTGGGGGCTTAGGCAAGAACTAATTAATTTGAATTAGCTAGATCCAACCATGTAGGGAAAATACTCCATATAGTCAATTTTTAGACTTTATATTGCACATTGAGAGATTTAATTTGGGGGGCTTAGGAAATTGACACCAAATTAGCTATTATGATGATGTCTTAGTGAGCTGGCACGAGGGTTGCTTTTGGCAGCCTCTTATCCTTAGGTATCAGTAAAAGACATTGGTTGGGGTCATAGTCAACATGGCCCTTACCCATGAAAGAGTATTAGTGGGCTGATTACAAAGATTTTTATGAGCACCATAGTGACTTATCAGACACTAGAAAAGTATATGGCAACGATTTCAAGTCACTTGGTATCAGGTCAAGTCAGTTGCAGGGTGTTAGATTTAGTTGGGTCAGTGCCTCCAGTATCAGTTTGAGGGATAGTAGGGCTGAACATAGTTCATATTCATGATTTTCAATATCCCACTCTCACCCATTGGATAGCTATATAATGATCATCTATACCCTCGTTCCTTTCAACACCTTGATGACACCCAAGCAGACTCATCCGAGCCTTCTTTGGTTTGCCTCAAAACCATAATATTTTCCCTAGGGGTAGGCCCTCCCGTGATTATTTTTGAGTTCTGAAACCCTCCCACATCATAATTTTCTATGTCAAGGATTCTTAGTTTATATTTCATAAGCCGAGGACACAGTTTGCAAAAATTTCAATGTTGGCCCGTTTGCTTGTGATCATTAAGAGGATCCCCATAAGGACATGGTATTCCACATGAAATAAAATAAAATATGTTCATTATGTGGAAATTAAATTTCTTTCATCCCGTAGGGATCAAAATAGTCTTTCCAATGGGCTATCATGAGCCTAATTCTGAGTTCGTATGACTGGTCTATGAAGGGCCAAACTTTCACATCGCCTAAAGGACCATAATTAATAGTTGTGACTTATTGATCAATTTATGTTGTGATAAATGATAATAAAGGGAAATAAAAACTAAGAGTGGTGTATGGAAGTGAGATATATTTCCAACAATATATCATGTGCCTGGTTTTGACCCTCAGTTGAGGAGAACGAGCCTTCGCAAATTTGTGACTAGTTTCACAGGCTAGATTAGTAGCAACAATTCAGGGTTAAAAATTTGTTGTTTAAAGCATCCAATTTAGAAAATAAATGGTCCTTTGTTGTAGTAGACTCAAATACCTTTTCAATTATGCCTAAGTTTCCTCAATCCGACATCGGATGACCCAGTTAGGGTTGTCACACGTCTATGAACGGTTTAGGCGGGACAATCTGATCAACTAGCATAACGAAGTTTTAGGGAAGTTAAAAAAATGTTTAATCACTTTATCTCAGAAATCCATGGCTACCACGTCGCATTACTCATCAAAACCTTTTTGATGATACTTCGTTTTCCCCAATTGGATATTGTATGGCAATCTGACACCTTTCGCAAGATTGGGTATTTTTGTGGGCCCTACAAGCAAATTAGGGTTTTAGACTACAAAAGTTCCTAAAACCAAAATTGGGGGCCTAGGCGGAATCTGATCGGATTAGTGAGGGAAAATTATCAATAGTCTTGTCGAGACCTTTCCAACGACATGCCCTGCGTCCAACTTTGACTCCGTCCCATCTGGCATCTTTTTCAGCCTCAACCAATATTGCCCCTGGTCAAAAGTCAAAGTCAACCTTTGACCGACATGCATTTCAAGGAAATGAATAAAAAATAATTAAAAGTTAAAAAATTGGGAAAAGGGGAGGGCATGCCATGCACCCTCTCCCATGCATAATTTTGATATTAGAAAAATTAAAAAGTATGAAAAATGCTAAGACACTTTCCCCACCTCTCTCAAGCCATTTGACAGGTGCGTTGGGCTTTGGCTCTGCAACAAAGGTGAATCTACAACTCAGGGAACAAGAGAAGAGATCAGAGAGCTTCAGGTCCACACCAACATTAAACACACTTACAGGTACAGTGCCCCATATCAATTTGCCTCTAAAGTCACTAGCTCATATTTTCAGAGATAGAAGTTTATGTTGGTTCTGAGAAAATAATGGCCTTGCATGCTGGTTTTGATTCAGATTGGGATGGTTCAGATTGAATTTTTGGTTCAATTTTAATTTTTTTTGGTTGAGAGGTTTATAAGTGTTGGTTTCAATTTTCTGGGTGATTTTAGTTTGTTTCAGGTCCAAATTTACAAGGGGGAGGGGATTCAAACCCCTCTTCGGCACCAAGCCCAAAGCCTCCAAGACCCCCTTAAAGTTATGAAATTGATAGGTGTTTTTCTTTATTTGCAAGCTTGTACATGTTATTTCCCAGGCCAAGGGTTTCGAACCCTGGATCCCTCCCCTTTCTTCAGTCAGAAATCCATCAATTATTATGAAAAATACATTATGGAGGGGGAGGGAATGGAACTCTCAACCTCTACCCTCCAAAACTATGGTGCAAAAACCCACTTTAATAAAAAAATTAAAATGGGGATCGAGCCACCCAAACACCACCATCTGCGCATGCAACACCACCACCACCACCTCTTCCCTTGTCGACCTCCACTCCAAACCACTACTCGACTCACCTCTGTCCATGGTCGAGCCATGGTTTCCCATGCACACAGGACACTTCTACTCCACGGGCTCGACCCCTTCCTATGCAACCTTGAATGACCAAGGAAAGGAGTGGAGGGCTCATCCACCTCCGCCCCTCTACTCATCCCATTGACTCCTCCTCTAGTTGGTTGGTTTCTGCAAAGTGAAGGTGTCCTAGCCTCCACCTCCACTCCCCGTCGGCTCAAACCACCAGCACTGGCCTCCATGTCCATCTCCCACCACCTCTGTCGACCTGAAAGTAGAAACAAAGAACAAAGAAAGGAGCGGGGTGGCCGACAGAGCCACCACCACCCCTCCTTCATACCATTGTCGACCAATGGCCGCCCAGCTCAACTCCTCCCTGCAAACCATAATCAACTAAAGAAGGTGGGCGGGTGGGTTTTTCCAGTCGACTGTATGTGACCCCCGCTCAATCCATGCGTCATTTTCACACCACCGACCTCCTCTCCACGACCGACCTGCAACAAAGATAAAGAAAGGAGCGGGGTTTATTTATAGCCACCATAGCCCTTCCTTCCACCATCACCAAGCCATGATCGTCGGGTTTTAGTTCCCAGGTCGAAAGGGATAACTACTGAGGCAAGCTTTTTTGAAATTATCGTCATGTGAGCAACCAGGGCTGGGGGATTTGAGCCTATATTTAATCGTGGGTCACATGGGGCTTACATAGGACCAGGTGTTGGGCTTAAAACTTGCGCCTGGGGGGTTAGGAGCAGGGACTGAATTTTGAAATTCAATCATATGGATCAAGTAATGTCCCCTTCTACATAAAGGAGCCTCCTTCCACCATCACCAAGCCATGATCGTTGGGTTTTAGTGCCCAGGTCGAAAGGGCTAACTACTGAGGCAGGTTTTGTGAAATTACAGTCATGTGAGCGACTAGGGCTAGGGGATTTGAGCCTATATTTAATCGTGGGTCACATGGGGCCTACATAGGACCAGGTGTTGGGATTAAAACGTGCACCTGGGGGGTAAGGAGCAGGGACTGAATTTTGAAATTCAATCATATGGATCAAGAAATGTCCCCTTCCACATAAAGGAACCTCCTTCCACCATCACCAAGCCATGATCGTCGGGTTTTAGCGCCCAAGTCAAAAGGGATAACTACTGAGGCAAGTTTTGTGAAATTATAGTCATGTGAGCGACCAGGGCTGGGGGATTTGAGCCTATATTTAATCATGGGTCACATGGGGCCTACATAGGACCAGGTGTTAGGATTAAAACGTGCGCCTGGGGGGTTAGGAGTAGGGACTGAATTTTGAAATTCAATCATATGGATCAAGTAATGTCCCCTTCCACATAAAGAAACCATGGTGGAAATTATGCTAGCTTAACTAGTTCCCGTGGGCTAAGACGTAAAACGGAACCTAGAGGACATAAAGTGCCTAGGATGACTTTATAAAGTTAAATTATCAAAAAGGGGGACATGGGTCCTAGGAAACTCAAAAGTCACTTTAATTTTATAAAGTGGAAAAACTCACTTAAGTGACTTTATGAAATAAAATAAAATAATGAGCGACTTTATGAAATAAAATAAAATAATGAGTGGGAAAAAAACAAATGAGAAATAAAAGGGGGAAAGTGAGGAGTCTCTCCTCATTCTTGCATTCACTCATTTGGAAAATATATTTTTGAGATCTCTTGAGGAAAGAGTCTAGGGTTTTTGGAAACCCTTGTTCATCTACTGGTTTCGGTGTTGCAACTACACCTCAGATTTCTTCATTGAGTCTTATCGCAGATGGGTTCATCTCCGTTGTGGGCTGAGTTACTTCATTACTGAAATTGATTTGGTCATAAGGAGAGGATTTTAAGCTCAAAGTTGGTGGTGGGAGGTGTGATCCAGATTATTGTCGGCATGAAATGAGAGCGAAGATATAATAAATAAATGTTTATATATATATATATATATATATATATATACCAGAGATCCAATAATATAACAAATATTTAGCAGAGATATAACCATAAACACAGAGATACAATAATACACAATTTCTATTAATGAACGAAATGTACAAAACTTTAGAAATACAGAGTGAAAGACTCGCTAGAATGGTGGAATCTTATCTCTGAGAAGAGATGCGACGACTAATCACATTCGCAAGAAGATGATTATTACAATGAGGCTCCAAAGGCCTTTTTAACATAAAGAAAATACAAAACCTTAACCCTGGAAGATGAAAAGACAACAGTTTCGTGGACCCCGTTTTGGGTAGTTTGGTGTATCAACTTCCCGGGGGCGTAACTTTGGCATACGATCTCTGTTTGGGGCGCACGATAGATCGTTGGAAATGTATCATCGAGGAGATTCATTTTTTGGGCTCAATGAGAGCCTTCAATTATCATTGAGGTGATCTATCCCCAAAAAACTTAATTTAGGCCCTTTAAAATGGCCCCGGAAGTTTAAGAACCGAAAAAATTGCTAAAAATAGTAAATTGCCAGAAGACTATTTTGAGCCAATTGGAATAGGTGGGTGGCCATCGATATTCACCTAGATCAAGGTAGAAGTGACCATTTCTCCATTTCTGAGGTCGAGCTATCCTTGCAGTGGGAGTTATCTTTCAGTCTAGGCGCATTTATCCTTAGTTGGGTGCAATATTTTGTGGCTAGGGCCAAGTTCAGGTGTTCTCCTTTAGTCTGGGCACATCTATCATTAGCTAGGTGAAATATTTTGTGGCTAGGGCTGAGTTTGGGTGTTCACTTTCAGTCTGGGCACCTCTATAATTAGCTGGGCAAAATATCTTGTGTTTAGGGATGAGTTTTCTTGAGGAAATCATGCCATTGCTGAAAAAGGAAAGGCCCACTATCCTGGGGTGCATTTCTGGTGATTAGGAGGCGAGTTGTCTCTTCGTTGGGTCTCATATTTAGCATTGGGATTGGCACTGGTGGTGTTGGTTGTAATAGAGGAATGAGTCCAGAAGTTTCAAGAGGGGTGTATAATTCTACAGTAGCTATGGAGGGATTCTACAGGAGGAGAGCCAACCAGTCTTCACTATGAGTTGGGGTCACTACCATAGAGAAATCACTTCAGTAACCTACAAAAACACTCATATCAATTCCTGAGTCTATAATGAGGTAAAAAATTTAATGAAATAAGATACTTGTGTGTGCAACTAGTTGTGATATTAATGTCTAATGTAATTAATGATCCGATTCATGCCCTTTTGAACCATTTACACAAGAATTTGACACAACATTATTCATTGTACTCTTTTCCCTCATGGTGACCTCTAGGATGCGGTGGATCTGCTACAGGAAGAACTTACAATGGTGCTAGAATGTCCTAATCATGCATTTTCATTTAGCAGTAGCTTGTTGCATATTTTGGCTTAGTGAAGCGCCACCATAAAAATTTATGCCCTACTGAAAGTATCCCATGTGTCCACTGGCAAGAGAAAAATATGATTTGGCACAAGCATAGAAAAAACAATTCTCCATCAGTGATCTGATATTGGAGATATTGCAATTTCTATTTTGATACACTATATACACTATATACACTATATTGAAATTCCAATATCTCCAATTTCACATTAGATTAAAAGTCACCTTGTGAAGGTGAAATTGGAGATATTGGAATTTCTATTTTGATACACTATATACACTATTTTTTATTGAATGCTCTTTTTTAAGAGTCACTTTAAAAAAAAGTGTGTGGGGCTGTGAGAAAATATAACTTTGGGCAATAGAAATTTAAAGTGTGTTACATACAGATGT
Source organism: Picea engelmannii (assembly GCA_009831015.1). NCBI lineage: Eukaryota > Viridiplantae > Streptophyta > Pinopsida > Pinales > Pinaceae > Picea > Picea engelmannii. Next base: position 83,886 of record ML780833.1, read on the forward strand.
ATTGTTTGACTATTCAAAGGCACATTAATGTATTGTTTGACTATCCAAAGGCACACTATATATTTGTTCATTAATTGTGACAATTAATGACCAAATATATGACCAAATTAATGACCACAAGACAAGCTATAAATGAACAAACTAAATATGACCACATTTTTGGTCGCATGATAAGAGACCGAAAATTAGCCACCAACGATATCCAAATCAAAAGTGGTCATTTATATGCGGATTTTGGTCATGTTTTTGGTCACTTATCTCTCATTTTGTACTAGTGATCAAACCCTAGTGCCTGCATGTGTGTCTTCATTCTTCTCCTTTAGAAGGCATAATCTTCCCCATCAAACTCTAGTATCCCAATATTAGAGTAATCCATGATCTCCTTCCAGTTGTTAAAATTCCTTTTGAAGGACCCACTCTGATACCAATTGTTGGATTACTGAGAGGGGGGGGTGAATCCGTAATATTGCTTTTTAATCCTTTTTAACCGCAACATATATAAGTGTTTTTATCCTTATGATCAGTTTATCAATATCATTCAATAAGTGAAGAATAAATAAACCATGAACAATGAGCAATCATACACATACACAATGCACCATTATTTTTACGTGGAAATCCAATGCGGGAGAAAACCACAATTGTTTTTTTCTTATATGTCTTTAAGATGTACATTCATTGGAAGCACCAACTTCCTTTGTTTTCTAGCTCCAACTAGAAGGAGGCTCCAACCCCCTATATTTTCAGGCTACAACCTGAAGGAAGATCCCACTCCCCAATTATCTGGCTCCAACCAGAAGGAGGCTACAACCCCCTAGTTATCTGACTACAACCGGAAGGTGACTACAACCACCTATCCTTGCCCCATCCAAACTACCCTGAAGTATAAGTGCCAAATGTGAACAACCTATCACACATACTGCTCACCTCTGTTACTGTCTCTACTAACCTTTGTCACTGTCATTGATCTAAATCTATCACTGAAATGATTCTTCTTCAAAACTTTCTTGTAGATACGTGACCTATCTATACTGCAACACGTGGGTATTCGTGCCTCTCTTAACTGCAACTTGTATATGTCCACGACCTTCTTCACTATAACTCATGGATTACTAGTAACTCTCTCAACTTCACTATTTTTTCCTTTGTCAACTCTCACCACTAAACCTGATAGTGGAACTTATCACTATAGTCTCAGATTTGATCATATATGTCGCATACCCTATGCCAAAAGTATATATCATAAAATAGGATCAAGAATGCATCACCAACCAAGTGTCATACATAGACCATGAACCATTCATCAGATATAGGAAACCCTTACATCCATCATACAGTAATTCCCTAACTGTAATGCAGCCTCAAACTGTACAGTATCTTCAATAACACTCCTCAACCATGATGCCTCAAATATGCTCCAAAAACACAATATGTACTATAAAAGACTATCTTATGGAGTGTGTCAACCACATCAAACCCATATACCATAAATATACCACTGTAGATCTTCCTCATACAACAGGTACCAACCAGCCTACAAACCCTCAAGGGTACATGCTTAATCCTCCATGACCAAACCCTAGGCTATTACCAATAGCCAACTATAACAAGCATATAACATATGTTGGTTGTGGAGCCTAATTATCTTCCTGATTCAGAGGTCCTTGCTTTCAGCCGTGTTTATACTCCATGAAGTATTTACACCCCAGAAGTATTTACACTCTTCCACGTGGGGGAGTGCAGAGGGGGGGTTCGGGGGCGAAGTCCCCGAAGCAAAAATTCCCTTGTAAAAGTATATTGTAATTTCATTGTAAATCTAGACCATTCATTATAAGGTCGCAGATCTAACGGTAGAGGTTATGTTAGGGTTTTTTTCCCTAGAAGGCAACCCTCTTTTATGAGGGAAATGTATTGCAGCTATGGATGATGGTGAATATTGTATTCTAAGAGAGGAGACTGTGAGAGAAA
>ML780833.1:108576-133490 GCA_009831015.1 Picea engelmannii
AGAGAGAGAGAGAGAGAGAGAGATGGTTAGTATATTGACCATCTCTATGTTCTTCATTGATTATATATATATATATATATATATGCATTTTTCCATATCAAGTTATATGATGTTTGTAGTTTCTACGCTCGGATAGTAGAACCTTTACATTGGTATATGCGTCAGTGCTAGTTTCCACCACTGATGCAACAATAGAGACAACCTGCTCATTTGGTGTATCACATACATATGTATGTGTCACCTTTGATAAATTCACCATAATGATTTTATTATTCTCTAGCATCCTCAAATATAATGTTGTTGTGTTTCTATAGGTTGCAATATCATACGGTGATGAACCATGTCCCCCTCAGATGGGAAAATCACCCCCTTCACATGTATCACGTGTCGAGTTAAATCGTGTTTAAATCTGAAATTTGTTATATTGTTTTGGTTTTTACCATCACTTGTATAACCCATGGGGATTTATTGCCACCCACCTCCACCACCTTCACCATCCTATCCATCCATAATGGTTTCAATCATATTCCACCCACCCCCACCACCTTTTCAATCCCATCCATCCATAGTGGACACACTCATATGCCACCCACCCCCACAACCTTTCCCATCCCATCCATCCACGTTGGTTGCACCCATAAGACACCCACCAATTGTGTGTGTTGTAGACCAATTTATTTCATCCATTGAGGTTTCCACAATAGATGTTGTCTCAGAGTAGCTTGTACAACCGATTTCTTCACCTGCTAGTGACTCTCCACCACTTCCTGATTTATTCATGGTGAGATCATTTTTTGATGAATTTTTATGTATCATGAATGAAATTGATTTTATGCATTTTTGTTTAAATTTCATGCTTTAATCCTTGTAACTCTTATAGGGTGGCATCAATGACATATTAGGGTCACGGAGGAGGGAAACACCATCATGATTGTTAGTATCATCTACAATGATTTTTCTTAGCTTGAATTATAAAGTATCATTTTTCAAGTTTGTTAATTCATTGTGGAATAAAACTTATAAGAATGTTGTTTCTTTGTCTAGTCTCTAGAGTGATGAATCATGCATAGGCACAAAACCATTCGAGGTCTTGCTTTGAGTAAGAGAAGAAAGATCGATTTCCAAGATGCACCTAATAGTTGTGAGGGTGGCAGTGGTCAATGAGTGACCATTGAGTGCCATTTTGTACCTAGGGCACCATATGTCACTTTTCCATGTTTGGGAACTTGCTGTCATTTTGTATATTGGGAACAACGTGTCATTTTGTAAAGACTGTATAGTTGATATGATTTTGAATATATATGTATACATTTCATGGTACATGTTTTATTAATTGCAGTGTTTGTTTACTTGATGTTGATGAATGATGATTATGATGATAATGCTAAAAATTATGTTAGTCATTAGGACAATGAAAACTAAAAAACTAAAGATCTACCATCCATAACATGATATCCTCTAGATTTACCATTCCAAAAAATCATTGTAATAAACTATGGTAAAGTCAAAAGTTCAAGAGTACTTTACTCAACACAATTGCCTTTCCTCAATGTCAGACAACACCAATTACATTTGTCAATGTTTCTCATGCCATATTAACAACCATTATTTAATTGTTTGATTCCTTTGATAATAAAATAGAACTATGATTTTATTTATCTCTCTAAAGTAAACACCCAACCATTTAGTTGTCATTCTTATGCCTTTACTTTGCCAAACTTTTATTTTTGTTTCAAAATATCTATCTAATAGATTTCCCTAGCTATGAAAATTTGTAGCAATATGATAATCAAAATTCAAGGAATGAATGATGGGATTGACCTAGAATCAAACCTAGAATCGAATCCAAGCAGATAGCTATGGTGATTTGGCCATCAATATTCATAGTAGAGAATCAAACTCACACAAGGAGGAGAGAGAGAAATCAATATTTGTGTGTGAAATTTCATGAAACTAGACACAAAACTGTGACAGTTGGGCTATGATACCATCTACAACATTAAGAGAAGCTTCCAATTCTATCTTTTTCTATTATAATCCATTCAAATTAGTTATAGTATCCAATTCCCAAGCCCATGGATGACATAGGGATACATGAATTGCTTATAAATCAACAACACTCTCATGAATCCCTTCTAGAACCATCATGTTGAATCTTTCTTTGCAACTATGGGCCATCAAGGTGGAATGAGAGGCAAGGAAATAAACATCTTTGGATACCTTCTTGTATCGTGTGGATTTCAGATTTTAATACTCATATATGCCTATCCATTGGGAATGTTGTGATGTGACCCTATTCCATGCCATGTCCATTTGTGACCAATGCAGTGATGCCATTGATATCTCTTTAGTGTCCCTATGTGTTGGATCACTTTCCTTTAGTCCCCTTTACCTTAGAATATAGGTGTGACCTCTTAGGGATCTCTAGTGCTTATATAGGTTATTCTATCATCTTTCCTCCACTACAAGGAGAACAACTTCTAGCAGAGGTTTTTAGTGTTACAAAAATTGAATTTTTTTTCAAAAAAACCTCCACTACAACCTCCTCTATTGGATGTGGAGGTTTTAGCGTAGGTTTTAACAGATGTTCCATATAACTGAAATTTTTTGGGTAGGCAAAGGTTATAGAAGATGTTTTTTTTTTCGGTGCTTTTATCGTTAAAACACACTGGTGTGCCATTAAATAAAATGCCCCAGTGCATACCTAAACATAAAATGCACCAGAATGACCTTACATAAAATTCCCTAGAACGTACATAAAACCAAAAAATGCACCGGTACACCATTACAAAAATTATTGGTGCATACATATAATGAAAATGCACCAGTGCACCATTACATGAAATGCCTCGATGCGTACATAAGACAAAAATGTGTTGGTTCGCTATTACATTACTTCCCTGGTGCATACCTATGACACAAACACATCGGGGTGGTTATTTACTTCCCTGGTGCATACCTATGATGCAAACACATTGGGGTGGTTATAGTTATTATGCCCTGGATTCCCATTTTATTGTATGCAACGATGATGCACTTGTATTTTATGTCAGTCCCAGTGCTTGTATAATTCATACTTTTCGGTACCTATATTACCATGTGCACCAAAAGGTATTGAAATTTTGAATATTCAAGGTGAGATGCTTGCATCATCCTTTGTTCCAAAGCACCGATGTTTTTATTACATATAAAGCACTGGTGCTTTTATTACATATAAAGAACTATTTTTATTTTATTTTATTTTAGTAAACACACTAATTCATTTAATTTATTTAAAACACTGATGTTGTTATTATATTTAAAAAATCGATGCGTATGTATCACAATCCCATCGTAAAATTTTAAAATTATACATATATATATATATATATCCTGAGTGGGCCTAATGGTTAAGAACATGTGTTTCCTCTTAAGAGGTCACAAGTTCAAATCCAGAGGGGGGTAGGATATGTATACCTCCATAGACTTTACCAGTCAAATCGCTGGGCGGAGGGGGTTCCCTTGTCCCACAAACAAGGGGGTCTCATACACCAATTTGGCGTAGCTTGGGCATGACCTTAAAAATAGATTATATATATATATATATATATATATATATATATATATATATATATATATATATATATATATATATATTATCACACATTTTATGTGGTTAAATATGCTTAATATGCACTGATGTGTATAACCCTTTAAAAAACACCGATTTCTATATTATTTCAGGCACTATTTTGTGAGTTCATAAGAATGCATCGATATGTATATATTTTAATTAATTGTTTTTTTTTTTAAATATTTTTTATAATAGTATTGCTTTTTATATTTATTTATTGCATTTTGATATAATTATTGCATTGATTCCTTATCCAATTGATTACACCTCTTTTATTTGCAATAATGTAAATCATTCACATATTAATTAATCAACAACACAACATTTTACAACATTTGACAATGCAATAAAATAACAAACCCATTTTATTATATATGAATAAGAGACCCATGGTCATACAAAATGAGACAACACAAAGGTCCATAATAATCAAAATGGAAACAATATGTAATTGTTACACTTATTGTTAACATCTCCTCATGCAATTAGGACATTATGTCACTACATTAAGAAAAATCCCTGATTTTTACAGATCGATATTCCAAAATATACAATTTGTAGTAACATTCAATTATATCGATTGTCTTTCATCACTTGAACTTGTAGGGGCCGAATAGATTTAACATCAAATAATTACATAATTGTAACAATATTGATTTCAGAAAATTCACAAATTTCTTCTATATTGAACAAATTAGTAAAATTTATCAACTTCCTTTAATTGAGCATATTCGCATATAGATTTAACAACGAATATTAAAATTTTCTAACATAATAAAAACGATTACAAAATTTTAAATACCTGGGTCTGATGCTAATAACCCTCCGTTTGTTCGCTTGCCTTCTTGACCGTTGCTGCACTTTGTAAACACTGCCCGAAACCTAGTTCCACCCTGCCAACTAGGTAACTTCCTAGCTCCAGGATATCATATGGATATCCTACCCCCCATGCCCAAAACCTCCAGCAACCCTGGTGCCTGTACTGATACCATCCCCCTCCAAAACTCCACTCCTCTCTACAAATCCCAGAGCCCCAAAATCAACCCCCAATCTCCCGTAGAATGATCCTCTCGTAAACCTCCTTCCCCTCCATATCCCTCCTTCACCGACTTCCCCCTCATTTACTTCCCTACCTAACCCATTTATTACCTTATCTTCTCATAATTAATATCTTACCCCTTTGAATTAATATCTTATCCCTTTGAATTAATTCTTATCCCTTTCTGTGTACATAACTCTCCTTTTTTTCTTTTATTTATTTATTTAAACAATATAACTTATTATCCCTTTTAAATTTAATTCCCAAGTTATTGAATATAATAGATAGTTAATTAATTAATTAATTAATCAAACTTATAACCTTTAATTAATTAATAAATATTTAATTAGTATCTTTATACCAATCTTGTTTAATTAATACCATGTTAAGACAATTAATCCCCTAATTAATTTTTACTTAATAAACCTTAAACATTTATTCAATTAGGGTTGGTACATAACTGATGTCATTTCTCAAGTTTTGTGCATCCCTCATTTCTTGATTAGTTGTAGGTGATATTGTACTTTGGTTATTTAAACAAATGTTTTCTTGCTCGACTTCTTTTTGACGTTTCAATTGCGCATGTTCCATCTACAAACATAGAAATAAAGTGTAATAAGTAAATATACATTTATAATATAGTAGAATATACATGATTGTGTAAATTAAAAAGAGTACCATAGCAACAAGTGATACATAAACCATACACATGCTTTTGAATCTTTTCCTCATGTTGTGTAACAAAATGTCTTCTATTGGATCCTCTCCATACTTTGTTTCCTTCATGTTTAATATGCCATGAACAAACATAGTCTATATAATTATATAAAGGTTTCTTATTGTTCCATTAATTATAAAACAAGGGAAGTTAAACATCATAGCTACTTACAAACTTTTCAATTAAACCTTGATACTTCAACATATACTCACTACCCTTAGTTAACCCAATGTTGATCAATTGTTCGGTTGGATCTTCTTTGTATGCTAGCACCTCTTAGAAGACATCCATGGAACAATGTAAATTAATTATTTAAATATAAAGATCACAACAAATATGAAAACTTAAGTAACGTTGAAAACATAAGTACTCACAAAGTTTGTGATCAACCCTTTTCTTCATTTTCATCTTATCTTATGTGTTGATTGGGTTCCATTTTGTTTTCTTTTCTGCAAGAAAACAATTGAAAATTAATATTTAATATGATACATAAATTTGATGTACATAAACGAATAAATGAATGATCACATACCTCTGATGCACATTGTTGTTGGGATGCATCCTCCCGTGATGCAATTATCTTAATTAATTTTACCATCTCTTTGTACACTGATTTGGACATCACTACCAACATGTATGGGCTTTCCCCTCGTTTGTTGATGCAGGAGCATCGCCAACACATCAAGCGAGCCAGCAAGGAAGTGGAAACCAGCTGGATAAGCCAGCACAAATTTTGAAAATTCTTTGGGATTGTTGCGCAAATATTAAATGATGTCATTTAAGAGGAGACGCCTTTGTATATTGTAATGGACCTTGAGCAGATAGCTCTTGTCCTTTAGTATATAGATGACATTTAATCTAGTTAATGTTGGTAGATAGGAATTTAATTCTAGATTTGATAGCTTTAGAGTCCGAGAGGGAAAACGGATATAGACACCCTCATTTTACATTGTAACATTATTCTGGATGAAGAGCAGAAGAGCAGGCAGAGAACTGTATGAAGAACACCCATGTACATGCATTTGAATTAATAGAAGAGGATTGATTCAATTTCATGGTTTTGTGTTGTTTCTCTGTGTATTGATGTTATGCTCAATTGATGTCTGCTTCCAGTTATATGTTTTCTTTTATATGATGTGTATGTGACTTCATGGTTGAATTGAAGTCTGAAAGGAAAAGTGAAGGAGTTCAATTGTTTCTCTAATTGGGCCAGAGGATTCCTGCAAGGAGTGCAGTCGAATTGTCCACAAGGAGTGATTTGTTAGAAGGGTTCAATTAGAGATAACTTTTGTTCTCATTTCCTCAAAGGTGCAGTTGGGCACAGGAGCTGTGCGAGGAGTGCGTAGGCTGGTTAAAGGTCTCAGGGTTTGCGAACCTGAGAAAATCTTGAAAGACTGCTGCTGCAGGTGTGCGCAAAGTCAGGGGAGGCTGAACACTTGAAGTGTTTGCAAAGTTGCCACAAGGAGTGCGAGCAAAGGATCCTCATTGAAGAGGATGAGAAGTTGTTGAAAAATCTCAGGAGGACTAGACCTTTGAATTCACTAAAGGGTAAGTGAAGGGAAGATGCCGTGGAAAGTCTGAGAGAAACAACACAGGTTGGCGAGCGGACGAATGAGTCTCGTGGAGAGACACTTCTTCATTTCGTGGATTTGCATAAGGAAGAACGGATGGTTGAAATCTTCTACAGAGGTTTTGCGAAGTTCCGTGGGCCATTGGATCTCATGGAGGTGCAAGGAAGTTACAGTGTGAGTGTGAAAGAGGTTCGAAGCTCAGGGGAAAGCAGAGCCGTCGATCTCGAGTCATAGGGACCGTCAGATCTACACGTGACATCGGGTATCGGGGGTTCGCGAGTTGAAGCTCCAAGCGATTGCAACAAGAATTGCGATATCGCGATCCGCGATATCCCGACAAGACCAGAACTGTCCATCATGTGGGACACGTGTCAGGAGATCCCGAGGAGTCAGAGTTCGGAGAATCGAGGTTTCTGAGAACAGGAACCAGTTGCCGCTTGGAATCGCAAAACGTGATATCCTGACGGAAGAGTTGTGTGGGCCACAGTCAGGGTTAGTGGAGGACAGGTGGCATACCATATCGGGGATAGGGAAAAGGTAAGTCCCGAATCCTTTGGCATTAGGATTCACGATCCTGCGAATTCGAAATCCCGATCGAAGCGACGGGGCGTGGAAAATTCAATTCACACATGTGCATCGGGTATCGGGAGTTGGAAATCAAAGTGCACGACATCGCGAGTTGTGAATTCGTGATAGAGCAGAAGTCCCGATAGGCACGGGAAGAATTCAACGTTGACTGGCTATCGGGTCTCAGGGATTTGAGAGCCCAGAGACAGACATTGAACTTGCGAAGCTGCGAGTTTGGATTTCCCGATCATTAAGGGAGATCACTTGGAAGAGTTTTTGTGGGTAAGGAAAATTCCCAATAGGGAATTAGAGGAACATTTAAGTTCTTCGGGCCGTGAGTGGAGGAAGATCCTATGAGTGCACATGGACCTTTCAACCTGTGGGTGGGGAAGATAGGTCGTGTAGCCGTCAAGTGGTATCAGAGAGGGAATATCTCTTTGCTTTCTGTAGCAAATAAGAAGGAGGGAAATTTTCCATGCCGCCCAGGAGAGAAAGACAATCACCTGATCCAGAAGATAGGGAGGTGAGGAGAAGAGGCATGCAGGTAGTCAAGCCAGAAATGGAGAGACAGATGAGAGATCTTCGAGAAAGACTCGAGGATATGGAGACAGCACAAAGATGCACAGCTAGTGCAGGGGATCTTAGTGATTCCGAGAGTGAAGTTGAGGCTGAACGAGAGGAGGAAGTTGTATCTGAGGATGCAGCGAATGAACGACTAATAAAAGCTATTGCCAGGATGGGTGCAAAAGCAAAGATGGACATTCCAGTTTACGAGGGAAATCTGGATGCAGAAGAGCTACTAGATTGGATTAGATCTCTTGACACCTACTTCGATTATGAAGACATCGAAGAGGAAAAGAAGGTCAATCATGCTATTACGCTCTTGAAAGGACACGCAACATTATGGTGGGACGAGCTACAAGCAGATAGACGTTGCAAAGGTAAGCAGAAGATCAAGAGTTGGGATTGAATGATCGCGAAGATGAAAGCGAATTTCATCCCAAGAGATTATCAAATCACTCTGTTCAGGAGGATGCAGAACCTAAGACAGAAGCTGATGATAGTGAAAGAATACAGTGAGGAATTCTATCGACTGAACATCAGAGCAGGTCATCGGGAGAGCGATGATGAGAAGGTTTCCAGATATCTAAATGGTCTGAGATACAACATTCAGGATGAATTGATCATGGTTACCATCAGAACGGTGGAGGATGCTTATCATATGGCTTTGAAAGTAGAAGAGAAGTTGAGCCGTAAGCAAGGTCAGAGAGGGCGAGGCAGAAGTCAGCCCAGAGGCAAAGCAGTTTCCCAGGACAAATACCAGAAGCCCAAGGAGGAATGGAAGAAACCTTAGGGTAAGGTTGAAAGAGGCGGAACCTCACAGAGAGGGCCACATGTTGAACAAAGAGGGAAACATACAGAGCAGAGCAGAGGATATGCTGACACAAACACTTTTCCTCGTACCAGAGGTAGAGGAAGAGGAAGAGGTGGAGTAATCACATGCTTCACATGCGAAAAGAATGGGCACAAGTCCTACGAGTGTACAGAGAAAAAGAAGGACATTGGGGAAGCTCACATCACCGAGGCACAGAGGCGAGATGTTGAGGCAGAAGACACAGAAGGCAGAAGATTGCTTGTGATGCATAAAGTTCTTTTGACACCCGAGAAGGAGGTGGAGAGTTCAGTTCAAAGGACCAGACTTTTCAGAACAGCTTGCAAGACCAAGGATAGGGTGTGCAAGGTTATCGTGGACAGTGGTAGCATGGATAATATCGTATCTACAGAGATGGTAGAGAAGTTGGAGTTGGAGACGACTGATCATCCAATCCCATACAAAGTTTCATGGCTACAGAAAGGACACCAGGTAACTGTTACTAAAAAATGCTTGGTTGAATTCAAAATAGGTGGATATAATGATTAAATTTTATGTGATGTTATTCCCATGGATGTTTGTCATATATTGCTGGGTAGACCATGGAAATATGACAGAAATGTGATTCATGATGGGAGAATGAATACATATACCCTGGAGAAAAATGGGAGAACCCATATGTTGCTTCCGATAAAAGATAAGGAGGTGAAGATGGAAGTAAGCAACACAGTACTTCTCATGAGTGGGAAGGAACTTCTTGATGAGGTGAAGAAGAAGGAAGATCCACAATTATTTGTAGTCAGGAAGCCAAGGATTGTTCTGACTAGCACAAGAGTGGATGACCTACCAGAAGAGATTTAGGGACTGCTGGAAGAGTTCGCTGACATCGTGGTGGAAGAACTACCTCATTCGTTGCCACCAATGAGGAGTGTGAGTCATCATATAGACCTCATACCAGGAGCTAGTTTTCCAAACAAAGTTGCATATAGGTTGACGCTGCAAGAAAATGAGGAGGTCAAGAAGCAGGTCCAGGAGATATTGGACAAAGGATTGGTCAGAGAGAGTTTGATTCCATGTGTTGTTCCAACAGTACTCAGTCCAAAGAAGGATGGAGGTTGGAGAATGTGTACCGACTCAAGAGATATTAATAAGATAACCATCAGGTACAGGTTTCCATTGTCGAGGATGGATGATCTGATGGACTGCCTGAGTGGGGAATTTTTTTTTTCAAAGATAGATCTAAAGAGTGGATATCACCAGATTCGCATGAGAGAAGGTGATGAGTGGAAAACAACATTCAAGACAAGCGAAGGTTTGTATGAATGGCTAGTTATGCCGTTTGGCTTGACAAATGCACCAAGTACCTTTATGAGGTTAATGAATGAAGTCCTGAAAGAGTTCATCAGGAAGTTCGTTATTGTGTATTTGGATGATATATTGATTTACAGTAAATCAAAGGCTGAACACCTAAAGCATTTGGCCATTGTGATGAGAAAGCTACAGCAGGAGAAGCTGCTGATAAATATGAAGAAATCTTCATTTATGAAGACAAAAATCATTTACTTGGGATTTGTCATATCGGCGAATGAGTTGAGGATGGATCCGGATAAAGTGGAAGTGATCAAGAATTGGCCATCACCGAGAAATGTTTTCGAGGTGAGAAGTTTTCATGGTTTGGCTAGTTTCTACCAAAAATTCATCAGGAATTTCAGTGGAATCAGCGCAACGATGATGGATACAGTGAAGAAGCGGCATAAGTCTTTTCACTGGACAACAGAGGCTGAGAAGAGATTCAATCTGTTGAAGTGGAAGATCACGAAACAACCAGTTTTGGTGTTGTCGGATTTCCAGAAGACATTTCAGGTGAAATGTGATGCAAGTGGGTTTTCCATAGGAGCGGTCTTGAGTCAAGAAGACAGGCCGGTTGCATATTTCAGCGAAAAGTTGGATGAGGCGAAGTTGAAGTACTCCACGTATGATAAGGAGTTTTATGCTATCATACAGGCGCTGAAGAAATGGAGGCATTACTTGATCCTGAAAGAATTTGTATTGTACAGTGATAACCATGCACTGCAGTTCGTGACTCAACAGGAGAAGTTGAATCAGAAGCATGCAAAATGGGTAGAGTATATGCAGAATTTCACATTTGTGATTAAACACATTTTTGGTACTGCTAACAAAGTGGCTGATGCTTTGAGCAGGAAGTGTTTGTTGCTGCAGGAATTCCAAGTCAAAACATTGGGTTTTGAAAATCTCAGGGACATGTACGTAGGTGACGCAGATTTTGCAGAGGCGTATGAAGCAGATGAGAATCCAGTTCTCAGAGACAGAAGCCCTTGGATATATTATATGATCTAGGAGGGATTTTTTTTCAGAGGCAATCAACTGTGTATTCTGAAATGCTCCATGAGGGAGAAACTGTTGAAGGAGAAACACAACGGTGGATTAGCAAGACATTTTGGCCATGGAAAAACATTCACGAAGCTGAATGAGTCATACTTTTGGCCAGGATGCGAGCAGATGTCAAGAGGTTCATTGACAGATGTAGAGTTTTCCAACATTCAAAGGGAAGGAAGCAGAATGCAGGTTTTTATCAGCCATTGCCCATACCGGAGAGGCCATGGGAGGCGATAAGCATGGATTTTGTATTGGGGTTGCCAAAGACACAAAGAGGTGTAGATTCAATCTTTGTGGTCGTGGACAGGTTTTCTAAAATGGAACACTTCATTCCATGCTAGAAGACCAGCGATGCGACTCACATCGCAAATCTGTTTTTCAAGGAGGTCATTCGACTTCATGGATTGCCGAGAAGTATAGTTTCGGACAGAGACACAAAATTCATAGGACATTTTTGGAGGACCTTATGGAAGAAGATGGGAACTAACTTGGCGTTTAGTTCTGCTTATCATCCTCAGACAGATGGACAAATAGAAGTGGTCAACAGGAGTCTGGGAGACTTACCGAGAAGCCTGGTGATAGAGCACCACAACAGTTGGGACCACATATTGTCGCAAGCAGAGTTCGCGTACAATGACTCAGTGAACAGGAGCACAGGGAAGATTCCATTTCAGGTTGTATATGGAATGCAGCTGAGAGGATTATATGAACTGAGGGATTCAGAATAGACTGCGACTAGCAGTGCTAGTGCAGAAGAATTCGCTGAGGCAATGAGGGAACTTCACAGCTAGGTGAAGGAGCGACTGCTAAAATCAAATCAGGAATACAAGCACAGAGCAGATCAGCATCGGAGACAACTTCAGTTTGAAGTTGGTGATCTGGTTCTGGCACATTTGAGGAAGGAAAGGTTCCCAAGGGGAACATACCATAAGCTGAAAATGAAGAAAATCAGACCATGCAAGGTCTTGAGAAAATTCGGGGAAAATTCTTATGAGATTGAGTTGTCGGATGGCATCGAAATATCTCCGATATTCAATATCGCAGATTTATATCCATACAGGGATGGAGAAGTAGAGACTGGAACTGAGGAGCCAGTGATCCAGTGGATGAAACAATTGCAATTGCAGAAAAGCCACAGATGGAATGCATACTGGACAAGAGAGTGAGTAAGAAGACCCGAAGGAGGGAATACTTCTAGTATCTGGTCAAATGGAAGGGCCACCCAGTGGAAGATGCTAGCTGGGAGAGTGAAGCAGAAATACAAAAGCATGTACAGACCATGCAAGAGCTCATGGACAGGAGCCCATGAAAGTTTTCAAGCCAAGGAGTATGATGCAGGAGCATCGCCAACACATCAAGCGAGCCAGCGAGGAAGTGGAAACCAGCTGGATAAGCCAGCACAATTTTTGAAAATGCTTTGGGATTGTTGCGCAAATCTTAAATGATGTCATTTAAGAGGAGACACCTTTGTATATTGTAATGGACCTTGAGCGGATAGCTCTCGTCCTTTAGTAGATAGATGACATTTAATCTAGTTAATGCTGGTAGATAGGAATTTAATTCTAGATTTGATAGCTTTAGAGTCCGAGAGGGAAAACGGATATAGACACCCTCATTTTACATTGTAACATTATTCTGGATGAAGAGAAGAAGAGAAGGCAGAGAACTGTATGAAGAACACCCATGTACAGGCATTTGAATTAATAGAAGAGGATTGATTCAATTTCATGGTTTTGTGTTGTTTCTCTATGTATTGATGTTATGCTCAATTGATGTCTGCTTCCAGTTATATGTTTGATTTTATTTTATATGCTGTGTATGTGACTTCATGGTTGAATTGAAGTCTGAAAGGAAAAGTGAAGGAGTTCAATTGTTTCTCTAATTGGGCCAGAGGATTCCTGCAAGGAGTGCAGTCGAATTTTTCGCAAGGAATGCGTTGACAGAAGGGTTCAATTAGAGATAACTTTTGTTCTCATTTCCTCAAAGGTGCAGTTGGGCACAGGAATCATGCGAGGAGTGCGCAGGCTGGTTAAAGGTCTCAGGGTTTGTGAACTTGAGAAAATATTGAAAGACTGCTGCTATAGGTGTGCACAAAGTCAGGGGAGGCTGAACACTTGAAGTGTTTGCAGAGTTTCCGCAAGGAGTGCGAGCAAAGGATCCTCATTGAAGAGGCTGAGAAGTTGTGGAAAAATCTCAGGAGGACTAGACCTTTGAATTCACTGAAGGGTAAGTGAAGGGAAGCTGCCGTGGAAATTCTGAGAGAAATGACGCAGGTTGGCGAGCGGATGAACGAGTCTCGAGGAGAGACACTTCTTCATTTCGTGGATTTGCATAAGGAATAACGGATGGTCGAAATCTTCTGAGGAGGTTTCACGAAGTTCTGTGGGCCGTTGGATCTCACAGAGGTGCAAGGAAGTTACAGTGTGAGTGTGAAAGGGGTTCGAAGCTCAGGGGAAAGTAGAGCTATCGATCCTGAGTCATAGGGACCGTCAGATCTACACGTGGCATCGAGTATCGGGGGTTCGCGAGTTGAAGCTCCAAGTGATTGCAACAAGAATTGTGATATTGCGATCCGCGATATCCTGACAAGACCAGAACTGTCCATCGTGTGGGACACGTGTCAGGAGATCCCGAGGAGTCAGAGTTCGGAGAATTGGGGTTTCTGAGAATAGGAACCACTTGCCGCTTGGAATCGCAAAACGCGATATCCTGACGGAAGAGTCATGTGGGCCACAGTCAGGGTTAGTGGAGGACAGGTGGCATACCATATCGGGGATCGGGAAAAGGTAAGTCCCGAATCCTTTGGAATTAGGATTCGCGATCCCGCGAATTCCGAAATCTCGATCGAAGCGACGGGGCGTGGAAAAGTCAATTCACACGTGCGCATTGGAGATTCGGCGCATCGGGTATCGGTAGTCGGAAATCAAAGTGCACGAAATCGCGAGTTGAGAATTTGTGATAGAGTAGAAGTCCCGATAGGAACGGGAAGAATTCAATGTTGACTGGCTATCGGGTCTCGGGGATTTGAGAGCCCAGAGACAGACAGTGAACTTGCGAAGCTGCGAGTTCCGATTTCCCGATCATTAAGGGAGATCACTTGGAAGAGTTGTTGTGGGTAAGAAAAATTCCCGATAGGGAATTAGAGGAACATTTAAGTTCTTCGGGCCGTGAGTGGAGGAATATCCTGTGAGTGCGCGTGGACCTTCCGACCTGCGGGTGGGGAAGACAGGCCGCGTAGCCGTCATTTGTCGCTTGGAATTTTGTTAATCTTCCTAAAAAAATTTTTTTTTTTTTTAAATAGACATGAAAGTAAATATAGAAAAACAAATTAATTTGGTAATTATTAGAAAATATTATAGAAAAACATGTTAGTAATAATACCTTTCATATGATTCTTTTTTGTTATTGTAAGTTTTTGGATATCCCTATCGACATGTATTGACTTTCCCCTCATTTTTTCGCTTTTAATTTTTATAATCTTCCGAAAAAATGAAAAATAACAATACTGCATATTCCATCTCATTCCATATCATTGCAAGTTTGTCAACTTCTCATGTTACCCCCCCCAGCCTAGGGGTAATTGAGGAGATGATTTATCGAGGCCCACATGTAGAAGACATGGAGTGTCAAGAGATAGATGACCAATTGAGTCCACATTGAGGAGAGAGAGCCTCTCCTCTCCACCACACATCACCATTCATCATCATCAACATAGCACCATTTGCCACACCATCCTGACCCAGAAAGGAAAATAGGTCTTTCTTCATGAGGCAACAATTCTAGTCTCATGGTAATTGTCATTTTATTAATTGAACCATTTGAGCATGTTGCAAAGGGACATTTCTTGATTACAGAACGTTTGCTTGGAAATTATACCTTTTTCCTTATTTCACCTTGGTGGTTGACATGGTATCCTAGTAAGTTGGTCACCCTCAGGAAAATGGTTTTTATTGATGGGTCTCATTTAAGGTCCATCATACCATTCCCACTCATACTTACCACTTTCCAGACTTATTCCCCTTTGTTTCCTCATCTTTTGGGTTTTTGGGTTCATTGACCCCAAGAAGGGCTTGTACCCCATTTCATGGGAAGAAGGGGATGAAGGCCCAAAGGTGTTGTAGCTAGCACTGTAAAAGTCAAAATCCATAACTTATCCTTTTAGATGTTCTCCTAAGAGAAATGAAACATTTATCCATAAAAATGAAATACCTTTTAAAAAGAAAATAAATAAAAATGTCCCGCTTGATGGGGGTATGCATTGCGGTGTCCTTTAATTTCCAGTGCATATGGAACTCAGTGTGTTCTAACTTTAAGTGGAACTGTGGTGCTATTTTACTTTCCATTTCACATAGCACTCAATTTTCAGACCACAAAAAAATGAAATGAAAATAAAGGGCTTGGAAAAATGTTGCATTACAAACGAAGGGATGTGACGCAACCTCCACAAAGGCACCCATAAATGAGACAATATAATCCCTTGATATGTCAAGAACCCCATGGCCAAAAGTACTTCCCCAATCCACCTTATACTCACTACATGGAATAGAGAGGGTCTTCTTGGGAAACAATCCTTGATTTGGGGATTGGCCTACCTAATAGGGCACCATGACACCCCTCTGATACCTAAATTTGACAAAGTTTATATGCTCTTTGAGAATTTGTTTAGTTTGAAAAGGGGATACTTAATGCACTTATTTGGGTGGTTATTTTATTAAAGATGGCTTACTTGGAATGATTCATGTGACTTGTGGACCCTTGGAAGGTGTATTTGCTTGTCTTTGCAGGACTTTGTCTGGTGAAAGCTATTCATGGAGACTAAGCCACTTGGACCTTCATAGGGGCATGAAATCCCACTAGATGGATGTTTCTCCCCACAAATTGAAGGCCTAGGATGATGAACATTGCAACTTGTATGAAGTCTATAGCACATGAACGAGGCTTGGGAACATGAAGAGAAGGGGACGTCACCCTCCTATGCCTAAATGTCCCTCCTTGGAGCATGATGTCACACTTTTGAGGGGATGTTTGGCACATTTGGTACACTTGGTGTTGTTATGGGATTGAAGCCCCACATTATAGCTTGATTTGGGGATGATGTGTCACCTTCCTAGCTTGACATACTAGCTTGAAATCCTAGCCTTTGGAGGCATACTTTCACACGTGCCACCTTGGAGAGGAGATTTATGTGCTAATATGCCATGATTTTGTTATTTCTGGTCATTTTGTAGCCTTTGTGGGAAAAAAGAGAATTTTTTTTTCTAATTAAGCATTGTAACTTAGATCTTAGCCTACAATTATGGATTTAATTGCAATGTGGAAAAGCTATGACTTGGGTTTTACTTTATAAATAGAGGCAAGTATTTTCACTTGGATAGAACTCATCACTTGATGATACATGTTTGATTGAAATTTTGGTCCTCTTGGACAATTCACTATCTTTCTTTTTCCTGTCATGATGGATGCAACTCTTGTCTATTGGAGAAATAAAGGATAACAAATTCTCTTGATAGTGTTTTCTTGGAAAATTGTTGGATGATTTTTTGTAGTAAAGGGTTTCTTGCATGGTATCTCTTGGATTTGGTGAGTAATTTATGCAATTCATTGTTATTTTTTTTGTTTAAATTCAAGAACTATATCTAAAACCTTAGAAGGAGTAAAAGGGCTTACACTATAACATCCCCAACCATCAACCCCACTGGCAGGCAACACTATTACGTGGAATATCTATCTATCTCTCTCTCGCTCTATATATATATATATATATATATATATATATATATATATATATATATATATATATATATATCACATAACACAAAGTTATCACATGATTACTGTTAACATGCAGAAATAATAGAAGTAACAATGCCCACTTCTCATAGACTCTCATTCCCCACATGCCTGTCCCACCATAGGAGTATACATCTTCACTGCCACCAGGATAGTCCTTCGACTGCTAAACCTCCCTTGCATTGGGCTTTAGCAATAGGCCGGACCAGAATTCTCCAAGCTCTGTGGCAGATACATGATCCCTTCTAGGATTTCTCACTTCCTCTGCACACTCTCTCACCTGGAGAGAGTCGCTCACAAGCCTGACAACTTGCTTCTTCACCCACAACCACCTCTCTCATCTGGAGAGAGTGTTGCACACAGGATTGAAAATCTGCTTCTTCAACTCCGTTCCAGAACAAGGAGGACAACAGTAAGGCTCAACAAGGAACACATGATGGTATCCAATCACACTCAGCCAAGGGATTGTGTGGCCACAACAACCCATAGTTATAACACACATATCATAGACAATTACAGTATGCTCAGGTTTCACAGAAGACAACAACCCAAACGGTTAAGCACGAACTCGGATTTGCAGTGTGGATAAACTGGGTTCACAGGACACACAGGAGACATGACTCAGTCCACGGGTTTTCCACTAGTTTTTAGGGTGCGTGACAAGGAATCAACACAGAGTTCAAACACATACTCTCACAATTCAGGAAAAGGATGTGTCGGCTTCTCAGGAAAACGTTATGGTTTTTTGGTTTTAGAGCTGCATGAGGTTATGCAGCGATCAATGAGGGTATGCAATGATTAGACACAGAGGCAACACAGATTTGATAGTCGACGGAAGAATGGAGGACGAACCCCCATCACAGCTCAATTATTGGGTTAAATTGCATGTGCTTGGGCTGACACATGTCGCCCATGAAGTTGCATGCACTCAATCAAGTACGTGTTCCCTTTTCCAGGAACTAGGATAAAAATATACCTTTCACACCACTTTGGAATAATAATAAATTATTATCTCAAGGACTTAATCCCTCAATCTTAGCTCCTCTTCCAACCTTTCACCCCCCTTTCCCTTACCCATTTTGTGGAATCTTAGTCCCCCATCACTATTTCTTTGTGGTCGGTCGGAACAGAGCAATGTTTATATATTATATTAATGATTTTCATAATTACATATACAAAATCAGGCTCTTGGCCTTAACACTTAGGCTCTCTAGCTTAATAAACACATAATCCCACCAGCTTATCAATAATCGGCTCACCGGCCTACAAAATAGGATTACAATTCATAAACATGATTACAATTCATAATATAGCTGGGGCACTACCGGGGGAGATTACAATCCCCTCCCCTTATTTTTGCACTATCCTCAGTGCAACTCTTTACACAACATCAACAAGATTTTCAAAATCTTCAAAAAGATGCGGGTATTCTGCCCGCATAGCATCCTCATGCTCCCATGTCGCGTCCTCAAGACCATACCAGGTCCACTAGACCTTTACAAGCCCTATGGCTCGATTATGGAGTTGTTTGCTTTTCCGGTCCAATATGCACACAGGATGCACCTGCAAGACACCTTCTTGCTCCAACTGAATCACATTCCAATCTATAACATGATTAGCATTAGGTATATATTTCTTAAGCAATAAAACATGAAACACAATATGTACATTCATGGATGTAGGTAATGCAAGCATATATGAAACTGGCCCAATCCTTTCTAGGATTTCAAATGGCCCACAAAATTTGGTTGTGAACTTGGAGCATCTTCTTAGCTTCAGGGAACTTCTATTGGCTTTCACTTTCATGAAAACATGGTCGCACACTTTAAACTCTCTGTGAGTTCTATTATTATCAACATAACTTTTCTGCCTGTCTTGGGTAGCCTTTATATTCTGCTTAATTTTTAGCATTTGTTCTTCCATTTCCTTGAGCAACTCTAGCCCAAATACTGCTCTATCAACTGGATTATCCCAGCTTACTGGAGTATTTCACTTTCTGCCATAAAGTGCTTCAAATGGTTTCATCTTCAACGATGCTTGATACCCATTATTGTAGGCGAATTCTACCAAATGTAGGTAGTCTTCCCATTTTGATGTTTTGTCCATCACATACATCCTTAGTATGCCTTCTATCACTCGATTCAACCACTCTGTCTACCCATCAGACTCAGGATGATAGGCTATGCTAAATTTTAGATTCGTTCCAAATCCTTTGAACAACCCTTTCCAGAAATTTGAGGTAAATTTCAGGTCTCTGTCAGACACAATTGTCTTGGGAATTCTATGCAATCATGCCACTTCCTTCATAAAAATGTCAACAACATCCGTTGCCTTGTGAGTAGTCTTTAACATAATGAAATGGGTAGATTTCGTAAGCTTGTCCACTACCACCATGATTGGATCATGTTGCTTTCCTGTTCTGGGCAATCCCGTGATGAAATCCATTGTCACCACTTCCCACTTCCACTCAGGAATGGGTAAAGGTTGCATCAACCCTGCTGGGTGCTTGTGCTCAACTTTAACCTTCTAACACTCCATACATTTGGTGATGTATTCAGAAATCTCTTTCTTCATACCTGGACAAAAGCAATGGCTCTTGACTGCTGCCACAGTTTTCTAATATCCAGGGTGCCCATCATAAGGAACATTATGCATTTCATTCAAAATCATAAGTTTCAAGTCCTGGACATTAGGTACATAAATTTTGTTCTTGTACAAAAGTATTCCATCAACCTCTAAATTATAATTCTCCACTTTCTCTGGCATCTTACCTTGCTATAGCTTTGCTACCAAATCCCTGTAATGCAAATCTATATTTGAAGCCTCCAAAATTCTTCTTTTAATATTAGTTCGGTACATGCTAATGGATGTAGCATGTAATTCATGCACTCTCCTGCCGAGTGCATCAACCACTTTGTTTTCTTTTCCTTTGATATGCTTGATATCAAAGTCATGCTCATAGAGAAACTCCAACCACCTACTCTGCCTAGCATTCAAGGTTGGCTGATCAAACAAATACTTCAGACCGTTATGGTCCGTCCTCAGTTCGAACCTCCTTCCCATGAGGTAATGCCTCCATTTCTTTAGAGCGTGTACTATGGCTGCCAACTCCAAATCATGAGTTTCATAGTTCCTTTCGTGCTCTTTCAACTTTCTGGATTCATAACAGATTACGAATCCATTCTGACTAAGGACTCCTCCCAGTTCTTCTTTGCATGCATTTGTACACACTAGAAAGTCTTCATTCATATCTACAATCCTTAGGATAGGAGCACTGTTTAACAATTGCTTCAATTGCTGGAAGCTTCTCTCAAAATCTTTTGTCCACTAAAATTTCTTCTCCTTCCTTTGCAAGGAAGTGTTAGGGTGTGCTATCCTAGAGAACCCTGCAATAAACCTTCTGTAATAACTAGCTAGACCCATAAAGGATATGAATTCTGTCACATTCTTTGGCATTGACCATTCTCTGATGGCCTCAATATTCTTAGGATCTACAACTATCCCATCCTCTGAAATAATATGCCCCAAGTAATGGTTCTGCTCCTGATAAAACGAGCACTTTCTCAACTTGGCATACAATTGGTGCTCTCTTAGCACCTGCCACACCATCCTCATATGCTTCTCATGTTCTTCCTCCGACTTGGAATACACCAGAATGTCATCTAGGAATACTATGAAAAACTTGTCCAGATAGTCCTTGAATACACCATTCATTAAGCACATAAAAAAATGGGTGCGTTCGACGACCCAAATGTTACCACTGTGAACTCATAATGACCATACCTTGTTCTAAAAGTGGTCTTGCTGATGTATTCATCCTTTATCCTTACCTTGTGATATCCCGACTTGAGGTCTATCTTCGAATCCTTCAACTGATCGAAGAGGTCATCAATCCTCGACAAAGGATATTTGTTCTTTACAATTACTTTGTTCAATTTTTTGAAATCGATACACAATCTCAACATCCCATCCTTCTTCTTCACAAACATGACCGAGGAATCCCAAGGTGACAGACTTGGGTGTATATACCCCTTCTTCAGAAGCTCTTCAAGCTACAATTGCATTTCTTTTAGATCTGGCGTACTCATTATGTAAGGAGATTTTGACACTGGATTTTCTCCAGGCATCAAGTTTACAGAGAAATCAATATCTCTCTTCGGGGGTAATCCTGGTATCTCCTGGAATACATCTTCGAGATCTTTTAATACTGCATGGTTTTCAATCTTTGAGACCTCATCGTTAGATGCTTCCTCCACATGGGCTGCAAATAATTGACAGCCTTTTCTGTAGCACTTCTTCAGTTGCATTGCTGATATTTGTCTGATAGCAACAACTCTGGGAATTCCTTGGACTGTTCTCCAATTCCCCTCCTCATCTAGGCAAGTGAATGCCTTGTTAGGGCAGTCTAGGATGGCATGGTGTTGGTCCAACCAATCCATCCCAATTAGATAGTCATCATAATAACCTAAAGGAAGAATGCTCAATTCAACCTTTGTGCTCAGTCCATTCATGTCCATAGGACAAGACTTAACTAACTCAATGAATTTTCTCTTGGTTCTTGTAGCCAGCTGCACTAACCAATAATTTTCATGTTTTCTTCTTGACAATTGCAAAATTTCCACCACTCTAGGATATACATAACTATGGCTAGCCCCTGGATCAATTAAAATAGTAAAGGCATGGTTGTTGATCATACCTTCCACTTCAATCATGTGCGACTGATATTCAGCTTGCTTGTTGTCCAGGGATGCATAGATCCTTGACATTCTACTGCCCATGTCCTCCACTGTTTCAGCCTCCTGAACATTGTGGACAGTTCTCACTTTGTCATTTCTATGGGGGCAATATCTGTACCTATTGTTTCCTTGATATCCCCAACATTCCATAGGTGGTTGTCTTGACATCTTCCCACCCACTTCAGCTTTACTGGGCTCTCTAAAAGATGGTTTTCCTTGAGGGATGTTCCTGAAAAAGGGTGGCTTAGTTGCCTTCTTCCTCTGATCTATCTTGAATTTCTTCTTGTCTTCCCAAGGCTTCCAAAAAGTAGGCTTCTCTCTTTTCTTCTCATATAATCATTTCACTCTTCTTATCATTTCTTCCATAGTCTTAGGGTCATCATACCTAATCTTGTCCCCAATGGAAAGTGGCAATCCACTTAGATACCTCTGAATCTTGACAGTCTCATCCTTGATGAACGAAACATACTTCAGAAATTCGAAAAATCTTCACTCGTACTCATCAATGGTCATGCTGCCCAGCTTGAGTTCAAAGAACTCTTTCATCTTTCTGTCATAATATCTTTTAGTCAAGTATTTCTTCTCGAAATATCTCTTGAATTATTTCCAAGTGATATCTTTCTCTCTAATGTGCTGCACTTGCACAAGTTGATCTCACCACATGGATTCTTTTCCTTTCAATTGATACATCACAATTCTTCCTTCTGCATGAGAGGAATAATTCTACAGTTGGAAATATTTCCTCATGCCAAGCAACCATGTTTCTGCATCTTCCTCTTTCTTATGTTCTCCATCAAACGTAGGAGGCTTAATATTGTTCATTTCTCCCTTTAGTTCATCCACTCCAGATCTCCTATGCTTTTTGGTAGGAGATGGGCTTGAACTACTATGTGCCCTCCTCTTGGAGCGACCTTGGGAGTGATGGTGGTGTCTACCAACACTCCTTGATATTCTTCCCTCAGAAGTCTGGTGACTCCCTGTTTTGCTCGAGTCTCTCTCCTTGTCCAACTTCTTTTATATTGTCTCCAGACTCTTCATCAACTTTAAGTTGAATTCTCCCCGTTGTTCCTTAGCTTTCATGAGCTTTCTGTTATCTTCTCTCTGAGTCTGGGCATCTTTCTGCAATCGTTCAATGATTTTCATCATATTCCCTTCCTTATCTATCTCTTTTCCATGCCCATTGGAGTTCGACCCTTCAACTCCCAAATGAACATCCATCCCTTTAGATTCATTCTCTGAACTGGAAGCATTATGCGTCTCCTCCATTTCTTTGCACTCAGTGGAAAATCTAATCGATTCTGGCACTCGCTAAACTTCTGCAAACACAATGTGCAGATAACCAAAATTTGTCAGGCCATTAATCCTTAGCAAATCCCACAACATTCATAAACAAATCTGATTCAAGAAAATGTTCAGTTTTTATTCTCTGTGATTCTCGTTCAATCAAGAATCCCCACATATTTCTTCTTTCAGATCTATGCTCTACTAAGTTTTCGAGCACTAGCTCCTTTCTCTCAATCCCCAACCCACGCAACCATGGGTCGTGACCAAGCGCTAGATCAATAAGCACGTACTCGGGCCTTTGACCTTCGGCTTCAGAATATTTTCAAAGAAAAAAACAACGATCACTTAGAGTTCCAAGTTATCGAACTGATGTAGTAGGGTGGATCAATCGTCCACGTCTATCCAACATCAAACGAATGACACTCGTTGTGGAACCTCAGGTGTTTGAGTTCCGCGACTTCAGAAGATTTCACATCTGCACACCCTGAACCATTAATCTCCGAACACTCCCACGTCACCTTAGGTGACGTTATTACGTTACATCACTTAACATTTTCCCAATTGCGGGGGCATGCAACAATGGTTTGGAGTAACGCGCCTTTCATCTTGCAATTCTCCTGATGCTGACACATAAACCTTTGGTGAAACCACGGTTTGGATCGCAGGACTACCTTGGAGAATTACCTTCCGTGCAACTTGGGTCCCCGCAATGCCTTCTAGTTGTTGATCTTGATGTATCATGATCAACACCACTTTGGTTCCTCCGACCTTTAACTACATTACGTAACCTCAGGCCCCACTAACCCTGTTCACATAGGATGCCACATGATAGAATACTAGCGACTGATACGTGGCCCATTCAGATAGGTGACACTCGTTATGTTCCAAATTCCATTTCAATATTCCACGGGTTCTAAACCCACTGACACATGGCACACATCCCATGTGTCCTCATCACCTTCAGGTGACTTCATCATGATTCACCACTTCGACTCTTCGGGCTTCAGGAGTTTCAACTCCTCTACGCTCGATTTTGCCCGGAGCGCTTTCTCCCAGAGTTCACGATCTATCGATGCGTGTCCTCCTTCATGATCAATGACTATGAGTGACTCCGAAACTTCGGGCTTCAGGAGTTTCAAATTGACATCACTTGCCTCCTCTCGAAGTAGTTCCACCGAAGTACACGATCTCTTGACATGTGTCTTTCGCAATGGAAAGTTGTGATCTACTTCGGGACTTCGAGAGTTTGTCACACTCTACACTTGAAATCCTCTGAAGTGACTTACCTTTGCCTTCCTGGACATGGATCTAACAATCAGGTTCTTTTCCTACGATCTACGGTGTAGATCTCCTTCATAATTTTGTGCCTCAGCGCATTCCACTGCTCCCGATTGTCGAACTTAGAAAGGCTTCCAGGATAACCTTCCTGCACCTTCTTCAGATCTGACAGTCATAAAGGACTCTCCTTTTTCCCAAACAGATCCTACGACTCCAACATCCCAAGTGTTGAGCTCTCTCTCTCTATGTGGTCAAATACCACGATGAATGCAGTTTTATTCTACTGCTACTCCTCCTGAGCTTTGTAACACGACCAAGTAACCCCTTGGCACCCATAAACATTCTAAGGTTCGAAATTGGTTCCTCCAAACACCATTTCCACTCGAAACCTTGGGTCCAAAGACCACTTATCTGGCCCATCCAGGCTCAACATTGAAACCATGGCTCTGATACCATATTGTAATGTCCTCGACCATCAATCCCACTGTCGGGCAATGCTACTACACGATATATATGTATATATATATATATATATATATATATATATAT
>ML780833.1:134461-146987 GCA_009831015.1 Picea engelmannii
TATATATATATATATATATATATATATATATATATATATATATATATATATATATATATATATATATATATATAACATGCATATTTAATGAATTTAAATCACATAACACAGTTTTATCACAGGATTACTGCTAACATGCATAAATAATATAATTAACAATAATTCCACTTGCAACAAAATACATGATAATATTACAAGCATCACAAACATACATGTTAATTAAGTACATAATTAAACACATAATGACTATTATCTTTGAAACTGGAGTAACTCCACCAACTGCGTGTAGACCTTCCATGAACCTCCCAACCTTAGACCGTGATGCTCATCACTCTCAGCAGTAGGTCACCCCCGAGATGGGACTAAGCTTCACCAAGCAAGGAAATCCTAGGCTAGGCAAGGTCAACAGGAAGACACACAGTTTATGAGGATGGATTCTCTCCCAGGAGCCACTTATTCCCACTGCTCACAGACTCTCATTCCCCACATGCCTATTCCACCCCAGGAGTATACACCTTCACTGTCACTAGGACAGTCCTTCAGCTGCTAAAACTCGCTTGCCTTAGGCTTCAACAATAGGCCGGACCAGAATTCTCCAAGCTCTGTAGCAGCTATAGGAACCCTTCCAGGAGTTCTCACTTCCTTTGCACGCTCTCTCACCTGGAGAGAGTTTCTCACAGGTCTGACAACTTGCTTCTTCACCCACAACCACCTCTCTCATCTAGAGAGAGTGTTTCACACATGCCTGACAACCTGCTTCTTCAGCTCCATTCCAGCACAAGGAGGACAAAAGTAAGGCTCAACAAGGAACATATGATGGTAGCCAATCACACTCAACCAAGGGACTGTGTGGCCACAACAACCCGCAATTATAACACACACAACATAAACAATTACGGTATGCTTAGGTTTCACAGAAGACAACAACCCAAATGGTTAAGAATGGACTCGGATTTGCAGTGTGGATAAACTGGGTTCATAGGACACACAGGAGACATGGATTAGTCCACGATTTTGCCACTAGTTTTCTGGGTGCGTGACAAGGAATCAATACAGATTTCGATCACAGACTCTCACGGTTCAGACGGAGGATGTGTCGGCTTCTCAGGAAAACATTACGGTTTTCTGGTTTTAGAGCTGCGTGAGGGTATGCAACTATCATATGCAGAGGCAACACGATTCAAAAAACCGATGGAAGAATGGAGGAAGAATCCCCATCATGACTCAATTTCTTGGGTTAAATTGCATGTGCCTGGGCTGACACATGTTGCCCATGAAGCTGCATGCACTCCATCAAGTATGCATTCCCTTTTCCAGGAACTTAGGATAAAAATATACCTTTCACACCACTTTGGAGTAATAATAAATTATCATCTCAATGACTTAAGCCCTCAATCTTATCCCCCTTTCCCTTACCCATTCTGTGGAAGCTTAGTCCCCCATCACTCTTTCTTCGTGGTCGGTCGACACACAACGATGTTTATATATTATATTAATGATCTGCATAATTAGATATACAAAATCAGGCTCCTGGCCTTAACACTTAGGCTCTCTAGCCTAATAAACACACAATCCCACCAACTTATCAATACTCGTCTCATCAGCCTACAAAACATGATTAAAATTCGTAAACATGATTACAATTCATCATATAACTAGGGCACCACCGGGGGATATTACATACACCCTCCACCAAAGTTTATTCTTCTTTTCTATTGAAGGGATATAAGGTTTTCACCAAGGATTAAGAGGGTTTACACCCTTTTTTCAAGGCTTAGATAGGGTTTATTTCTCTAGGGAGTAAGAGGGTTTACAACCCTAGTGAGACATTAAACCCTAGTTCATCTTGGATTCCAAAGTAGACGATTTGAAAGGATTGTTTTTGGGTTTTATAAGGGTTTGAATCTAAACAAAAATATTTTCTTCCTCTTCAGTTAGATTTTATTCCAAGGAAGAGAATCCATCCACCCAATAACAAGGCACTAATCTTTGGATTGGAGATTGTTAACTATTGCATTGGTAAATGTGAAATTTGAGGTTTTGAAATCGATTAAGTTGGATTTGAATTATTCATGCTTTGTAATATATTCTACTTCAAGGGTGTCTTGTTTGGTCAAGTGATTAGTATCCTCTAATAAAAATTAAGCTACAACCATTAGGGCTGCAACAAACACTCTTTCTCTTAAAATTTCTCTACTTTTCTATTGTTGAAAATTGCTTGTAAGATGTGATAATTAATCTATTGATAAAAGGGATATCGTTTTGTTGGTTTACTTGCTTATTTTAGTGATTAGAATTTGCTGATTGTTGATTCTTTAATCTGTTAGGACCTAAACGAAAACCTCACGGGGATACAAATCCCCCTGTGTTTTTATAGAGGTGGTACTCCTCTCCGTTTCAAGATTTTCTTGGAATTCTAGATTTTCAAAATAATATCAGACTTTGAGAAAGTTCATCATGATATTCAAAGAAATATAAAGATTGCAATAAAATAAAATGTTTTGTTTTTTAAAGATATTTTTGGGAGAGATGACCAGGAACCTCACACATCACATATTTGAAAAAGATAAGCAAAATTTCCTCACATCCATCATAGTTAAACTAAATATTTATGATCACATAAAATAAAATAAAATGGTCTATATGCATAAGAGAACTTTAAAAGAGTAAACACATGTGGAACTCAAATAAGGAAAATGATAGATCAATATCAAATATTTTATACTCAAAACTCAAAGTTATAAAACATTGTCAAACCTGATCCCAAAATAGTTCTCTTGGGATTTTTGAGAAATATAAAGTCAGTTATAAATATTTAAAATTTAAATGTGTTTGTCCTTAGGACTGGGATTGGGGCTCCCACGGACCATAAAGAAAATATAAACAAGAAAAAAGTTGTGGAGAGAATATGGTGGGCGATGACAGAGTAGCAAGACCTGGAAAGAAGATAGGAAGGAGTTATCAGATTTCGGTTAAACCTTTCTATTAAAAGAAGTGGAGTAACTAGATGAAAAACTGATAAGGAAAGAAAGATGTGATCAACATAAACTTACTATGATGGTCTCTCTCTCGTTTACTTGCTTGCTATTGTCCTTTTATTTTCCTCATTGATGGTTATAAGAACCTTCTCAATTGGTGCTTCTTGGCCTTCATTGGTTAATTTATCATTTTTTTTTAAAACCAATCTTCAATGTGATATTTCATTGGTGCAACATTTATTTCATTCCTAATTTTTATATTGAATAATTCTCCTTCCAAATCTCTTAACTCGTGAAAAATTCCATGTATTGCCTCCTCAATATCTTGATTTTTCATGGAATAATCAACCAGCCAATTATCTATCTCTTCTTCATTATATTCAATTATACCATAAAATTTCTTAGTTGATAACCCCTTTAATATCTCCACTTGTTCATCAAATTGTTGCTTTGTCAGAAACATTGAATTGAGAATTAACTTAGGATCTTTTATCTCATCAGTGCTTCCTGCCATATCTATCTTTGTGAGTCTTTTGAACAATTGTTCTCTTTTTACTATGGTTTCGTTGCATGCTTGGACAATGTTATTCAAATTATTGATCTTTTCGTTCCAACATGCATTCAATTGTTTAATTTAACTTGGAGAAGGCATATCCTCTTCTCTTCTTTTCAATTCTGTCATATTTGATACTTTTATCCCAAATGGAAAAACAACATCAGCGTAGAATCCTTCTTCATTCTTTAAATAAACTTGAAGATACACATGAAAAGAATGTGCCCTTGAACTGAAAGAAATAATATTGTTTGATACCTCCCATGCCTCTGTTATCAGTGACATTCTATTTTTAATTTTTTTCTCTATATAACTCTGAACTACTGTGAGTAAACTAGAAGATCCTTTTAACTTAATAGTGGGTGTAGTTGGTTTAACCATTGAAAAAGGACTTGTCAGGATTGGAAGAGGCATCTAGGCAGTTTCCAACTCTCTGATCCTTTCATTTAATTTAGCATTTTCAGCTTCTAAACCATCAATAGAATCATCAAGAGAATCCCTGGTTTCCATGTGGATTTTGGAAATTTGGGACGGTCGCATGTCCTTAAGGTCGACCTCTGAACGAGACTTTCCCTTCTTATTCTTCTGATCACTTCTTTCTACAATCAACTTTTTAGACTCTTTATAAAAAACAACACTTTGAAAAGTGAATGATTATTCTTTACTAAAGATCTCATTTACAACGACTTCCAATAATTAATTTTGTTGAGCCATATTTTCCAGATGTTCCATTGCAGGAAATATTTTCTCAATATCTACTTCTAGTTCCATGTCCTCCAAAGAAAATATTTGTATGTCATTTTCTATAAGATTATCCTCTTCCTCTTTCACCAAATTCTTCCTTTCTCATGGGGAGTTTATGTGAACTCACAATTTTCCCAGGGGGAGGGTTCTTCTCTCCCCCTCCACTTGAACTATTGTTGATAAACTTTTTAATTGGGTGGGATGTTAGAGAAATTCTTTAGGATGTGGTATTCTTGGGAGTAACAACTGGATATTGAGCACTTCTTTCATTGGGTCCTTTTCCCCTTTGCTTAGCATTACTATTGAGTAATGTTTCTAGGTCACTAACATCATGTACATGAGTACATTTGTTGTTACCTTCTTCTTCTTTGTTCAAGATAGTATGAATGAAAGAGTTACTGAATCCCGCTGAAAGCATATGTCCCACAAAGATTTTGTTTGGATCAAAACCTTTGATCCTTTCAACATACTTTAAATTCACATTGTTGAAATGATTTGCAAACTCGCCAATTTTATTTATATTTCTGAACATGAACTCTTCAATCTTTCATGGCAGGGGAATAAATTGCTTTTTCCTTTTTTCATGGAAAAAATGTAGCCATAAGTTATATTTCCTTACCACCTCTGTAATAAATAGTTTGTTAGATGCATGATATGGGAGAAAAGAAGGATTTTCTTTCGAGCAAAATATCCTTATGACATTTTGATTCTCCATTCGTTCTGTTGTTCCTTTTTTCTCTAAGAATTTGGTAGCTTGGTCACATATCCTTGAAGTATTTTCGCTCAACAACAACCTTTTGAAGGCTGAAACAAAATCATTATAAACTTTAGAGAAATACAGAGGGGACTTATGTCTCCATAATGCTTGATACCAAAAGGTAACTAGATCTATTTCACAATTCACCCTCTTACTTATGGTTAAGTTTGGGAATTGGAAACAATGCACAATATAAAATATCAAATAATAAGCCATAAATATTTTTCTTTCCTTTTATAGTGTGATAACTGGGAGGAGATTTCGATAGAAATCAGTTTTCCCTAGTCAAATATGGTTTGTTCTTGCACAGTAAAATAAAAAATATATAAAATCATGCGAGAGATAGAAGCAGTGCTTTCCTAACCTGTCAA
This sequence comes from Picea engelmannii, assembly GCA_009831015.1. Lineage (NCBI taxonomy): Eukaryota > Viridiplantae > Streptophyta > Pinopsida > Pinales > Pinaceae > Picea > Picea engelmannii. The sequence continues at coordinate 139,865 of ML780833.1, forward strand.
CCTGGTAAAAAACCATGCAATTTCTCAATAGGGGTTTTTAAAATATTCAAATTGGATTATGTTTATGTCTTCTGGGATAGATGCAGGATTCTCCAAATATTTAGGTAGGAGGCCAAGCCCATTGTTAAGTTTCTTCAAAAGTTCTTTGTAGTCTTTACCTTTGAAAGTAAGCATCGACTCTGGTAGCTTTAACATCTTGAGAAAAACTTGTGGTGAAAGAGAAATCGGAAAATGATCATGGAGCTGTATAATTATTTGACTTGGCACGTAGTTGTCAAAACACCATGGAACAAGTTATTCATAGTCAAAAACCTCAGGAACACACCCATCACAAGCAGTTCCAGATGCCCAAATTACGTCTTTCTGTGCAGGAGGAGAGGAATAATATGAATATGCCATAGACCACTGGAAGTTCTGGTCTTCACGACTAAATATATTCAAAGTATCACCACAAAATGGTTGTCTAGATGATGCTGCCATAGGTTGATGGGAATATTTCTTCAACTGGATAATAATCTCAAACAAATATTTTCAGAGAGATAATGATAATTTAATCCCTTGGAAAATGGAGATTTAATGCAATTTAAGGAGTAATTCCTTGAGCCTTTCACCACCAATGACAATCTTTTCGAAGCTTGCACAACAATTTTTAGCACTAAACAACACTTAGTGCATATTTGGAAAATAAACAGAATGGCGGGGATGAACGAGAGAGAGTTTGAATATGAATTTTTTCATGAACTCGCCAACTCGAGAACCCGCCAACCCACAATTATGGATGATCAAAAATATGCTAAGTGTGGAAAGGCAGTCGGTAAAAATTCCATACAAAAGGAATGAAATACTTTGGATCTCGGCACCCGCGACAAATCTGATTTTAAAAATGTAGATCATGGAACTTGGGGTGCAAAGTGAAGGTCACGGAACTTGGAGGATGAGGGCCTGAACTCACGAACCCGTGCAATTGAAAAAATGGCTAAGTGTAGTGGCGGAATTGTGACATGAGAAAGTGGATGGAGAGGAGAAAGGATAAAAGAAAAAGGGAAATAAGGGGAGGTGTAGAAGAGGGAAAATAAATGGAATTTTTTTTTTGGGAAGATAGAATGGGGAAGGAAAACAAGGAAACACAAAATGATCTCAACAACTGGCTCCAACTGTGGGATGATAACCCCCATGGGTTGTCAAGAATCCATAATATTCATGACCAGATGCTTCCATCCATTGGGTTATGGAGTCAAAAAGAAAGGATATACAAACTAAATAAATTATATACAAGGAAATGAGAAAAATTCAGGCAAAGAAACCTTTCAAATGTTTTCCATTAACAAGAAACATTAACATTTTACCCTTCATATCTTTGAGCATATAAGCATTTAAACCCAAGATCTTTTCAATGATGTATGGTCCAACCCAAAGTTCTTCGAATTTTGTGTACATCGATGGTTTCTCCTTAGCTTTTTTTCCAGAGTAACACTAGTTCTCGCTTTTGGAAATTCTTTACGGTTGCATTCTGATCAAAGATTTTTTGATACTTTTCTATGTATGAGAAGTTATATTTGAGGCTTTACTTCATTCTTCCTCCAATTTCAATAACTGTTTCACTTTCTTTTGCATAGGTGAAATATCTTCTGCATCCTTTGTATTAATTGCAAAAGTCAAGGCATTTAGCTCGAGGCTAATTGGAATTTTCACTTCTTTCCCATAAACCAATGTGTACAGAGACATTCCAGTGTTGTCTTTCAGACTCATTCTTCTCTCCCACAAAGCATCAGTCAACTTCAAATGCCAATTCCTTTGGTTCTTATCAATAGTTTTCTTCAATATCTAAATGCGTGTATTATTAGTGGATTCTATAAGACCATTTCCTTCTGGATAATAATTCGACGACTGCCCCATAAAAATCCCATATTCTCCACAAAATTGTGTAAATTTTGAGCCAATGAAATCAATCCATTGTCAGTAATGAATTTTTCTAGGACATAGAACCTTGACAAAAAATTATCTTTGAGAAACTTAATCAACTCTTCAGAATCAACCCTGTTTAATGCTACTGCTTCCGACCACTTTGTAAAATGTTCTATAGCGGTGAGGATATATGTATGTCCTTTTCTTGAATTTGGATTTATTGGTCCAACAACATCGAGTCCCCATTGGGAAAATGGTTGTTCTACAGATACAAGTTGTAATGACATTGCAAATTTTTTTCAGTTTCCATGAAAATTGTTGACAAGATACACATTTCCTTATGGTAGCATATGAGTCTTTAAAAACCGATGGCCAATAAAACCCAACTCTTAATATTTTATGAGTGGTCGAGGTAGGCGCAAAATTTCCACCACATATACCTTCATGGGATTCTTTCATCAATTCTTGAGATTTCTTGTCATCAACACATCTCAACAATATACCATCATAGTTCCTCATGAACAATATATCAATAGTCAACACATATTTCCTCGACTTCATATTCAATGTTCTTTGCTCTTTAGGGTTCATGGCAATTGGAAATTGTCCATAACTGAAGTAGAATACAATATCTCTATACCACTTTGAATTTTCCATGGGTTCCCCTACTGATATTGAAATCACTCCATCCAAAGAATCACTATTTTCAATGAGCTTACATAAACCATGTCCTTTAACTTCCTTTAAAGGTTTAATTTCAATATCATATTCTTGAATCTTCTCCAGCTAGTTTGCCCATTTTCCTTATCTCAATTGTTGATTTAAAAGCATCTTCACAGGAGAGGATGGAACATACGCAATGACATGAGAATTTAGTATGTAAGTTCAAAAGTGTGCCACCTCTTTCACAAAAGATAAGGATTTTTTCTCCAATTCTAAATATCTCAATTCATAATCATGAAGGGTCTTTCTCATGAAGTTGATTGGAAATTCTTCACCCTTGGCATTCCTCTGAGTAACAATATATGCAACAACTGTTTCTGTAGAGAATGAATAAATGATGAAGTCTCTTTGAAAATATGGGCTAATGAGGACTAGAGTTGTGGTGATTGCATTTTTTATATTATTAAAATATTCTTGTGTATATGTGGTCCATTCAAACCTTTGGTCCTTTTTCAACAATAAATTAATTGGCTTTGCAATACTTGCATAGTCAGGGATAAATATTCATACAAAGTTGATCTTTCCAAAGAATGATTGAAATCCCTTCTTAGATGATGGGGGACTAAGTTCATTTATAGCTTTAACTCTCTCTAAATCAATATATATCCCTTCCTTGCACACAATATGACCCAATAGTTTTCCTTGAGTTATGAAAAACAAACATTTCTTTGGATTTAAGGAAACACCATACAACCTACATTTGTCAAAAACTTTCCTCATGTGATGAATGTGATCGCTCCTTGTTTTTGAGTGTACCGTTAAGTCATCCTGATAATCTACCATGAATTTTCCTATCAATCCCCCAAAAGCATGATCCATAACCCTCTAAAATGTAGCTCCTGCATTTTTTAAACCAAAGGGCATCCAAGTATATGCATATGTATATCAAGGTGTTATGAAAGTTGTCTTTTCTCTATCTTATTTAGAAACCAGGACTTGATTATACCCAGAAAAACCATCTAACATGGACATGAAGGTTGATCCTGTGACTTGTTGGAGAAGAAAATCCATGTTAGGAAAATCATAATTATCCATTACACTTGATTTGTTAAGATCCCTGAAATCTACACACATCCGAATATACCTAGTATTTTTTCTTACTATCACAGGGTTTGAAACCCAATCATAATGTCTAATGGGGTATATTATTCCATCCTTCTTTAATTTCTCCAATTCAACCTTTACCAGTGGTTTTAATATGGGGTTAATTATCCTTATCTTCTGCTTGACAGGATTTGCCCCTTGTCTCAAGGGAATAATGTGTTGAAATATTTTTTTATCATAAGATTTCAAATCATCATAACTCCATGGGAACACATCAATATATTATTTAAATAATATGACATATTGATCAACTTTGTCAGTTGTGCGATCAACTCCCAAATTGATTTATTTTAGGGAACTATCAGTTCCTATATTAATTTTTCTTGTCTCTTGGACCTTTCATAGCAATTCTTCTTCCAGGAGGTTTTTAGCATGATCTTCTCTTGTAAAAAGAGACTCAGATTAAATACAATTCCATGGGACAACAATTATGTGATTGTCCTCATCTTCATCATCATTCATTAAAAAAAATTCCAATTCTTCATCATTCTCAAATACTTGTAAATATTCCTGATTATCAAGTATAGAAGTTCGAGATATTCTTTTTACTTGAAAATATGTTTTTCTCTAAACAACATCCATGTTTGACAGTGAGGCTACCAAATCTTATGAATTTGCCTTCTAATTTTTGTTCCTTGGGATGAAAGAAATGTTGAAAGAGATAAATTCTTCCATCAATTCATTAAATCTTTTGAAATATAACTTGAGTCTTTCCTTTTGGATCTTATATCTTTGGGTAACTTGATTTATTACCAACTCAGAGTCACCCGTCACAATTATATGTTTTATCTTCATTTCTCGTGCGAGAATAATTCCCTGAATCAAAGCTTTGTATTCTGCCTCATTATTGGTACTTGCAAATTCAAGTCTAATAGCTTGTGGATGCACAATCTTTCCTGGGTTTATAAGGATGATTCCAACTCCAATCTTGTAAATTGAGCAAGCTCCATCAAATGACATCCTCTGATAACCTTCAAACTGATGCTTTTGATTCTCCATATATTAAATTTGTTCCATGTCTTCAATATGCTCCATGTCTAGGATTGCATAGTTGATGATCCCATTGTCTATATAATCTTCCATTAGTTCATTATCATTTTTTTTTTTAAGGAAAAGGGTCTCTTGGGTTCACGAGGGACCTTAATCATTTCTCCTTATTTATCTGGAAACATCATGCAACTTCCATCATTCATTATGTATCCCATAATCATAGATGACCAATCTATTCCTAAGACAACTCCATATGCAAGAGGAAGGTATACCGCAAAAATATTGAAAACTGTAATAATATGGGGAGCCGCCGTGATCCAAGCATAACAATATTTGATTTCTCCATAAGATGGCACTTGTCTGGAATCAATTGCATATATACTTTCACCAGTTTCATTAAACTTGGTGCATCTCATGCCCAATGCCTCCATGATCGCCAATGGCATAATATTATTGGTCGTGCTCATGTCAACTAAACATTTATGAAGTGAAACATATGATTCTCAATTGAAATATGAAAAGGTGGGATTTTACCACTCAACTTGATGGTTTATGTGTTCTGGCTTTGTTTTGGACTTATAACAACAAACTCCATTCTTCCAGATGGATCATCCAACAATCTCAAAATGTTTTCCCTTTGTTGAGGGATATTTGCCACTTATGTAAAAGGAAGCGTTATCCTTAGCTTACTCAAGTCCTCTACAACATTGTATTTCATGTCAGGAGGGTTTGACACTAGGTGTTGCTTCTTGCTTCCAGCGCTATCTATCAGATTTTCATTTTTATTTTTCTCATTCACTTTTTCCTTTTCCTTTTCAAAATCATTTTTATTCTTGGATTTATTTAAAAAAGTTCATTTATGGGAAACATTATCTTGTGAGTCAGGGTTATTGTCACCTTATTCAAATATATACATGGACGTCTTGCATCCTTCCATCTTTATAGTTTCAGAACTTTCAATAGGTAAATAATCATTTCCTTTCTCAACCATTTGTTCATCATATATATCATCAAGCACAACTGAATTTGGGATTGGTTGCTTGGGAACCCTTTGTCTTTGCGGATTATCATTGTTTCCAAACCTCACTCTATTTTCTTAGGGAGGGTTCCTTATTTTCTCTTGGACCGGAATTCTCATATTTTCTACATAATTATCCCCCCTTATTAATATGGTTATCTCATTTTGTATTTTCTTGATGGTTCTACTCATTTGTGCAATTTCAATTCTTTTCTTAGTTTCTTGTGCTAGAACAAGGTCTACCTTCACATATGGTATGGTTCCCTTAAAAAATCCTCCTCCAATTGTTTGATTTTGAATTGGTCGTGGATTCTGTTCTCTATTCATTTTGGATCCAAAGGCTCCTTGATCATCAATATTTAGGCCTCCCGGCTGCCTCTGTACTTTTCCCAGGATAATATCAGGGTCAACACCCGTCTCAATCATAACTTATTCCATATTAGTGGCTTTAATCATTGCTTCCTCCAAGGTATCCATCTGGGATGTTCTGATAACATATTTTACATTTGGGGGAATCACATTCTTATAATTGTTAGCACTAGAAGTCACACCTATACTTTTGTAGGTGCAAGCCTAATACCCATCAAAATGTAAAGGATAAATGTTTGTAAAAGGTGGAAAATGGATGGAAAACTCAGCTAAATATGTCAATCAAAGATAACTCCATAGAATATACACTAGCAAATAAGGCCTTGAATAACTTCAGATCAGTTTCGAAGAGATAAAGTGATAGATGGGAGACTTGACAAGGAAAATGTAATATGTATATCATTTACATCAGGTAACACTGACACACATATGAAGAAAAATCTATGAAATAATAACCTCTTACAATCAAAGAGAAAATACTATGATACACTTGCATACAGTATCACAATAGATTCTTTATTGCAATAAAGAAACAACCATCCAGATGAATCATTCACACAGAGTGTTATCAAAGTAAGACAACAAAAGATGATATGAATAATAATATTGATTTCCATTATTCAAAGTATCTTGTATCTGGTCCATACATTAGGAGGAAAACTCTGTTACACACACAATATAAAAAATAAAAGTTTTTTTTTTTTTTTTTTTTTCTTTCACATCATTCAAACCCTCATAAATATTACAATGTCCTTTAAATAGCCTAAACTATCAATTCCATATTTACAATTCGCCTTGCAAATTACTCATAGGATCCTTGTGCCTAAGAGAAGCATGGAAACATGTGTATAATAGAAAAGAAACAAATTGCTACTTTCAAGGAGGATGTTAGCAATGTATGAAACATTCTGTTAAGAACCAAATATCAATATAGCATAGAAAAACCTCAGAAAAAGTACTCAACGCCTTGAAAAAGAGATAATTTCAGATAATAAGCCTCTTCGAGGGGGCAAC